>OMLC01037727.1:0-27725 GCA_900302585.1 Regalecus glesne
ATTTCACTCCATATAATAGATAGATAGAAGAGAGAGAGAGAGAGAAGGAGAAAGATGAGCCTAGAGGTTAGAAATCATTAAATTGGATCATGTATCATCCATGTAGTTGCTCTACTGAGGTGTCCAGTAAAACGTATATACCTACATAAAGTCTATATGAGCTTCTAGGTTGTGTGCTCTGCACTTACAACTCTGCTGGGGGGGTAAGCAATAAGACAATTTTATTATCAGGATCATTGTTTTTTATCACATCATTAATAGTATTCATATGATTGGTGTCGTGTTATTGTAATTGATTTCTCAGAATGAATTCAAGAAGACAATCTCCAGTTGTCTTGCCAATCTATTTCCTATATACTAAGGTTACACTTTTTTAATGTTTCAGGAAAAGAAATAAAATTAAATTCACTTTCTTAGAATCTGAATTGCTATTGGTTAAAAACCAACAAAAAAACAACCTCTAACAAGTATCCCACTGAAGTCCAATCCAAAGTGTTAGGAGCGGCAGAGGCGGTCAGAAGTCTTTCATTTTGAGCTGGTGTTGACAAGGAGGCATTGCAGTGGGAGCAGCGAGCCTGTGCCCAGAGTACCAAATTGAAGTTGAGCTGAGGTTAACTTTAAAGCTGAAATCTGCGAACGAGTGGTTTTCCTATCGTTTTGAAATTGATGATGATTTGTCATTCTGCTGGTCAGGCAATCAATACTCCAATTGATGAATGTTCCAATAAAGTTCCTTCAATGTAGGAGGCAGAGAGAATTGGTTTTCTGGGACTACAAACAAGGTGTAGTGTTCATTGTCAGTCATCTACCATCAGCTCACCAGTAAATGTTCTCCGACATCATAAAGGATATCTTTGGAGCAAAGCTAAGGGAAGCAGACTAACGTCTTAGTCACCTCCTCAAACTATATGGAACATTGTTCTGTAGTAATATCGACTGTCTGGCCAACTGAAGCATTACAACATCGTCATCACATTACAGACTTTTTTTTTCCTTCCTGCTGGAGTGTTTCCAACTAAAGTAAAGATGCCAGTTAAGATTATATAACCTGACTCCGTGGTCCTAATGGGTAAAATAACGATTTATTAATGGAGAATGCTCTCAGATTTGATCTTTAAGCAAATTAGCAATGACATGTTGAAACAGCAAACAGCTGAAGATGAAGATTTCTTCCTCCTGTGACATCTCTACTCTAAACTCGATGGACTTTTGCTATTGGGTACAGCGACTTGATGTCTATAGCACCGCTTGAATGATAACCACAAAGCTGGCAGCAAACACCTTGTTTTCAGAATTACTGGCATGCATTCATTACACTTGGTTTAGAGGCCAAAGGATGAGACTCAGTGCGAGTACATTTCCCTCTCTTGTCTTGTTTGTGTGATTCGTGATCAAATCATGCAAGGAAGTAAATATACATCATGTGTTCCTTTCCCTGTGTATTGCACATTTGTATGACAAACACCTTTTCCACTCATGGCTGCACAATGTGTGTCAACATGTCAGAGTTGCATAGGAGAAGAATGCTTACATTTCCCATGGACTTTAGAAAAAATGAATTGAGCCTACGGTCCGCATGAAAGCATGACATGACAGGCAGTTAAGTAATGTGCACATTGCCTGCCTGTTCTAGGATTTTTTTTTGCCTACTACCCATCCTCATCTCAGTCACACAATTACTGAGAGATTAAGTGAATTAAAATATGGATTCCCGGGAATCCATATAACAAAAGACCTCCCATAATCCCTTGACACTTCCCACCTGGTGGAAAAAAAAGCTCACCAGAGACTTTTCTTATTGAGAAAACTCAGGCAGGCCCAACTTCCCTCAGCTTCTAGAAAACTTTACAGAGGCATCATAGAGAGTATCCTCAGCTACTGTGTGGTATACCATCTGCACAGCCAAACTCCAGAAGGAGTTGGTGCAGGGGGTAATATTGGCACAGAGCTTGTGAGAACTTTGCTCCCCAACAGGAATACGGGCTAAGATGACCATCTACTTAAGAAGTCTAGCAACATCAGTAGGGACCCAACCCACCCAGGTCACAGTCTGTTTGTCCCTTTGCCATCCGAGACCAGATAGAGGTCCATCAAAGTCTAAACTAACAGACTGAAGAACAGCTTCTTCACCAGAGCTGTAGCCTCCATCACCACAGAGCCTCCCATAACTGTTGGGAGCTGAGCTCTTTGCCATGCAAAAGTACATTTTATGTATCATATACACAGATAGAAGACACTACTTCTAATGTGTTGCATAATGCCTCTCTATTCTGCACTGTCTGTACTGTCACTGTTGACTTGCCTCATCCCATGCCTTATTTGATGTAGATAAAGGACACTAGCTCATTATATCTATCTTTTTATTTGCTGTATTTTCCCAGTCTCCATTATAGGTCTTGTTTGTTTATCTCTTTTTTCTATCGCTGCTAGTTTCTGAGTTACCAAACATGTTTTTGCATGTTTGCCTACAATGACAATAACCTATTTCAATCTCAATAGCTCTCAGTTTTCTTCTTCCTATTTACTAGAAATAGTGCCAACATTCAAAGTTCTGAATCTCACTTCACCACTCTTACCCTTTATTATCTCCCCTGCCTCTGGATATGCTCTCCCCCTCCTCCTCCCACTGGTAGTAATATATTATTCATGGCTAACCAACATAGGGGTACAGGGGAGACTCTCAGAGGTAGTAGCTTTGAAAGTGCCTACCAGGCACACACTGTTAGGTGTGGGTGGGACCACTGGTCCTCAAGAGAATCCTCAACTTATGGGTCCTTGCAGCTGGTTGTGCAAGCCAGCAGCCATACCTCAGGACCTCCACTCACATGTAGTGCTAAACTAAGTGAGGGGCATCAGTCTAGAATGGTGTGGCAGAAGGGCCGTCAACTCTTAGTGCATGAAGTCGGGACCAGTAGAAGAGAACGATGTACCACCTCAATGGGGGAAATGGGTCTGAAAGTGCAACCTGCAAAGTGTGTGGCTCACTCAGGCATATAGCAATGCAGACGTATTGTATGGCTAATGGTAATACTCATTAGGAGACCCTAATGAGTATTATCCTGCTGTTAGTCATGATTTCCCAGATATAAAGATCAGTCAGAAAATATTTGAGGAAGACTTCAGGATGGCTGCTGATCAAGAATACTGGAGAGACTTGACCACAAATTTATCATTGGGAGATGCAACATAGGAAGGAAGGAAGGAACCAACATCTAGAACCAAGGTTACATTGACTGCATTTCACTTGATAGCTAGCAGATTAACTGCTAATGAGAGTATAGGAAATGAAATTCACTTTATTTGGTCATTGTGGGTTACAATGATATTTGTGCTCTGAATTTAACCTATCCTATTGTATTGGAGCAGTAGGCAACTAAAGCACCCAGGGAGCAGTTAGGAGTTTAGTGTCTTGTTGAGGGACACTTCAACACATTTTCTGAAGGAGTCAGGGATCGAACCAGGAACCTGCTGATTAGTGGATGACCCGCTCTACTTCTCGAGGTATGCTGCCCCACCCAATAGTGTTAGCTATTGCTAATGGTAGATTTGTGGCACTCAAAAGGCATTTTTCGGCAAAAGAAATACATGAGAGTGATGTTACGTAACTTGTTAACACAAGAAATATGTACCTTGTGTTTAGACTGCATGGGGAAAGTGTCTGGAAGAAAGTGTGAATACTTTTGGTCCTGATTAGGACATTCTCTTGTGACCACAATGAGAATTAAAACAAGGGCTTAGAAAAATGATCGAGACAATTTCACCCTTTTTTCACAGCTGAAAAAAACCAACTTAGAAAAATGATCCAGGCAAAAGATGTTTTTTTTCCATCTATTTCACAGAAAAAAACAGGACTTAGAAAGATTACCCTGGCAAGATTATCCCCCTGTTCGTAGATCCTAAACACAAGAGCGAAAACAATATAGATCAGACTTGGGAAATGTCTCACCAGAATAGTTTTTCCTCTGTTGCCTCTCAGGGCTTTGTAGTAAATACTTCATGGTTCACTATTTTCATTTTAATATGAAATATAGTGGACATGACGGGGACTGGAGACTGCAGCACTAACATGTGAATTGAGACAGTTAATAGAAATCTGTCACATCAATCTACACGACCAAACCATTCTATTATCCCCATGAACTAAACACTAAAGCTGGAAACATTTGTTGATCTGGTTTGGAGGCCTCAAGTGCATTTGGAGGATATATGTTCAAGCTTGAAAATATTACTAAACCTTAAACAAAATATAATCTGTTACCAAATGCTTTCCAAAATGGCAGTGATGCAATTTACAGGTTTACTTGAACCCAGCGATGTAATCTGAAATGGATTCATCTCTGAAGCCCAGCAGTATACAGTTAAACTAGGATGTATTCCCATTTTGAGAATTGGATTTTATCATCACAATTTATAAGCATTGTCAACTGTTAATCTAAGATGTATGTGTGTCTACAATTGAAATCTTTCTCTACACTATACACTGCAAGACATGTTCTTTATTGTCTGCGACTCTTTTTCTAATCTCATTGTTGTTCTCACAGTACCCTTTACTGTATTTTTGAACCAGTGCTAGTTATCTGATGATGACACATAACCCATTTTTCTGCAATTATGTTAGAACGGGCCTCAGGACTTGATTTTCATTGTCTTGAGACCAGATGAGTTAGCACATAAAACCCAACTGTTCTATGCAGAACACATCAATTTTTAGTGCTGTCATTAATAATGAGGTCTATTTTCATATGTCATAATTAGTCCCCATGATGTAGGGTTGGACATGGACTTAGATGTAATGTGGGGGATTAAGGCTGGATGTCCTCTCTGACGTCCTACGGTGGGTTGGAACCTGCATCATCCGGCTTGTCGGTTCCCAAACCGTGTGTTCTACCACTGAGCTACCATGGTTCCCTTCTCATGTAATAATAATAATAACAATAATAATAATAATAATAATAATAATAATAATAATAATGATAATCTGCTTTATAGGGACAGTGCATATTAATGAACACTTAGAATGCAAATAGCCCAGATTTAGTCACCAGGCTATTTTTTTCCCATATGTTGCCCCAAGAAATTAAGGGTTCAGTATCTTGATCAAGGACACTTTCACACGTTTTCTTAAGGAAGCGAATATCAAACCACCAATCGTCTGATTACAAGAAAATTGCTCTACTTTCTGCCCTTTACTGTCCCAAATAACGCAACCATTAATCTCCATCCTGATCTCAATGTGTATATTTATGCATGTACAGAAGCTTGTACAAATTAAAAAAAGAAACAGCCCATAACTCAAACACATGAAGCTTCGTCAGCACTGAAAACAGCATTTGATAGTGTAAAGAAGACAACAATTTACTGTACTTTCAGATATACCACATAGTATAATATTCCCTGTTTTCTTCCCTGTTCAGCAACCTTCTTTCTAACAAGGACAACCCATTAAAAAAAGCTTCAACAATTTGAAAGTGTTTCACTGCCACACAACCAAGGCCGGTAGAATATGTTCTCCACATTTAACCCATCCTATTATATAGGATCAGTGAGGACAACCGCAATGTGGCCCTCAGGGAGCAGTTAGAGGTTCAGTGTCTTCCTCAAGGACACCTCAACATGCGCTCTGCAGGGGCTGGTGATCGAACTACTAATCTCCTATTGCTAGACCACCCTTCCTTCTGACCCATGCCACCCCTTTGATGCTATTTATGCCCTAGACTGTCATTTAACCATTTTTACTCTAAACTCTTTCACAGAGTAAATCCATCATGATTTGCGAACTTCCCTCCCACTCCAAATTGGTCAATAGATCAACTCCTAGATTACATGCATTCTTTAAGGAATCTTTATTCAGTCAGTGTTATAAATGGACAGGAGAACTACTTTATCTGGTCATTGTAGGTTATAATGAAATGTGTCCCCTGCATTTAACCCATCCTATTGTATAGAATCACAGGGCAGCTGTAGTGCCCCAGGGAGCAGTTAGAGGCTCGGTGTCTTCTCAAGGACACTTCAACATGCTTTCTAGATGAGTCGGGGATCGAACCAGCAACCTAAAAAGCTATTCTTTTACCAGCACCTGAAAAGTGCTGTTTGATTTAATGTAACTATCCTCACTGTGACGTTCTACCGTGAAAGAAAACAAAGGGATCTATGCCTTTAGTTTCAGTACTTTTTAAACTGCAGTCAACAGCTTAAAATTCCCCCATTTGTTTATTTGCCATTTTAAATAATTTTTCAGTTTAGACAATGTTTAGAGACTACTATAGCAAGGAACCATCAGAGGAAGGGAATACAAGTGTTTAGTTCCATGTTTCCAATAAAATGAAATTATTTTGTGTGTGTGTGGGTGGGTGTGTGTATAAACTATGTTAGGTATTGGGCGAGAGCACAGCAAAAAAAAGCCGCAAATTAATAAGTTTATCAGTACAAAATCTGAGTCATAAAAAAGTTAGCTTGCTAGCTTCAATAAAATAAAAAGTTTAACTTGATGGGTTGTTCATATGGAATACATATGATACAATGACAAGATAAGTGAACAATTAGGTAGGGAGGAATTTTATAAAAAGGGCATTTAAATGGTTAATAAAGATAAAATGTTAATATGTATTTACAATCAGTGTGGTCTCTGCTACAAGATATACACACGCTTGAGGATGTTTGAGTGTTAATGGTAAACATTAGAAGACATTTAGACAGATAAGGTTAGTTTTATAATACAGTATGAGCTGGCTGTAAATGACAGGTTATTTACAGTTGATGTGTGGTTGAGTATAAATAAATGATGATAACCACACTAGGAGCTGTCTGCAACATGTCTGTATGGTCAATGGGGCACAGACAGATTTGTGTAAGGCCATGTTTTCTTCAAAGTTAATTGATAGATAATAACCCAATCATTTTGCCTTTCAATCATCTGTTGATTACGGCTATGGATAATGGACCAAGATGGTCCACCTGACCTTTTTCCCCAAATTATGTGAATGAATTAGGTAGTAGAGCAATGGAACAGATGTGAAAGCATAAAAAAATAGAAATGGCAGAAAATCCAATATATTTGAAATTGAGAGTAATAAATTGGACATATTGCTTGTTCTAGTGCCACCATATGGATAATAATGATGATAGTACAGCTCTTGTTGCCTGTGTAGTGGAGATTCTAATTATGACAACTTTGGTTGTTCAGCCTCTGACAGTGTCTGAGAGCCACATACTCTCAGGACAGAGGAAGGAGTAAGGTTGGAGTTCAATATGGGAAAAAAGGGGCACATTTTTTTTAAAGAAAAAAAGGGAAAGATTTTCAACAACTATCCAACAAAACTGGGGTGTCCAGGGAATTTACCAAACATAAGACTCTGATAAAGATAAAGACTCAAATCTTCATTCATATCTCAATGCAATGCGTCAGGATATAGTAATGTGTTAACCATCCCCATCAAATTGTTGATTGAGGCAATACATATCATAGAATTATAATGCTCAAACGTATTCATCTTGCAGGAAAAATCATTTTCATCACAATGTCTAAGTTCTGTGTAATAGAGTGTATACAGTTTTTTAATAGTCCATAGTTTAATGGTGTTAACTTTGATAATGGAATGCGGCAGCCCCTCCAGGTATTTATTTCCTAAAAACCTTTCTGAACTGAGGAGCTGTAAGGCTGAGAAACTTTCTTAATCTCTCTGCATATCTCTGCTTGGCAGGTAAAACAAACTCTTGACTTTAAAAAGCCAGTGATCCCCAGTCCAAGTGGTTTCACTTTTCCTCTGTTAAGTTATCTCTCGCTATAAATCAAGGCCCAAAACTGTTGTCAAAGAGTGCTATTACATCCGAGATTTTTGTGTCTACGTAAAAAACAAACGAATAAGGTCATAGTGTCTGAGCAAGGTTTTAAATGTATTAATATAACAGTTTCATCTACATTCAATGGCTGCTGCAACGGTGATATTGGGTATATGAAAAAAGTTTATAGTGGCAACGATTGTAACCACTTAAATAACTTTGCTCCTTTCTCACAGAGCCATGGACGACCAACTTTTAAAAAAAATCATTCAAATGAGCGACAATCTATTTGATCTATAAAAAGCAAAAGATTTTCCAAGTTGCTTTGCGAGAGATTGACTATACATGAATATATTTCCCTCTCCCGTTTCCCCTTATCTCAGGAACCTATTACGTTTCACTTTTTGATAAAGCAGTCCATTCAACAGAGGATGCATTTCTTTGGATCGGAAAAGAAAAACTAGACAATTTGACGGTCCTTGGACACTATATTACCACAAAAAGAGAAATTGTATTAGAGATCCATTTCAGCATTTATCTCTTTGGTAGCTCTTTTACAAGACGTACGAATTGCTCCTTTGTCATTTCCTGCTGTGTTTAAAGTACATGGATGAATTATATTGACACATA
Source organism: Regalecus glesne (assembly GCA_900302585.1). Classification (NCBI taxonomy): domain Eukaryota; kingdom Metazoa; phylum Chordata; class Actinopteri; order Lampriformes; family Regalecidae; genus Regalecus; species Regalecus glesne. The sequence continues at coordinate 8,410 of OMLC01037727.1, forward strand.
TCACTTAATGGTGTATCTGCAAAAGTGGGGGAGGATGAGGAAGGTGCCTGTTGGTATACCCGTCATCTGGCGTTTTAGGATATAAATCTCTTTGGTGCCCTTTGAATTCACCAATCATACACAGCACTGTATTTCATTGTCATTGCTCCTCCTTTCTGTGCTACAACAATGCATGTGCAGTATTTGTGTAGTCTCCTAAGCCCATTTCCATGTGAAACTGCTGATGAGCATCACCATCACCAGGAGACATCATTATGGAAATTTGCCTTCTGGTACTGATGTGAATGAATTAGGAGTGAAATCTATTGTATTAGTAATGAAGGAAAAGATCAGTCTCATGCATGTAACAATGGAGACTGATGATACTGCTCATACATTACTCTAGACAGTTAATTACAACACGAGGCTTAATCCAAACTGTGGCATTCATGCAGCACAAGAAGCACATGAGCTGCTTCCAGTCATTGACATTTGGCAAAATTTAACCTTGTTCAGGACATCACAGTCAACAGCCCCCACGTTTAATTTAGAATGTGCTTTCAAGGGTTTCTGTCTTTATTATATTTTTCCCCTGAAGAGGAGTTGGCTTTAGGTATTCTTCAATCCCCAGAGAAGGGAAGAAATAGTCTATGGGCAGGTGAGAGTATTATTTTTCACGGAGGTTTGATCTAAAGTGCAAAACACAGAGTCAAATTGCCAAAAAAAGTTTAATCAGTTCATCTGAACACAACATTCAATGAACATTGTGTCCAGATGAACTGATTCAACTTCTTTGAGATTTTCATACCTGGACTATTGAGCATAAAGACATTGCATAAAACCATTTGCTAAGAAAGAATTAATAAAGAAAAAGCTTTGTTGATTAGTCGTCGTACATACACACAACAAAATATGTTTGCTATATTAACCCATCCTAGTGTATGGGAGTAGTGAGCAGCTGCAGCATAAGACTTTTGGTGTATCACAACTCACCATCGATAGGGGAATAATGGCCTGGATATCCCGCTGCACCACAGTCAGCTCTGTCACAACCTTCTCGGAGTCAGGAGGTGGATTCTGTCCCTTATAGTCAATGTTCCAGTTAATCCTCCTTGTCACTGATAGGCTGGTGAAGTTCTCCATCTCAAAGTCCAGCTGCATCACTTCCACATTGCCTAATATATCCCTGCCAAGGTAGATAACGAGAAAATGAAAACAGCTGAAAAACAAATACCAATTACAGCAAGATGTTCATAAAAATTACCATGGGGACACAACACTGAAATCTGCTTCTGCATCCATTACTTTTTGATAATTGAATGGTGCTCAGGACTGCAGAAATGTAAGGACCACCATCTTCTGTAGCAGATTTTTTATTACTTAAGCCACTCATGAGAAAAATTGTTTTCATTCATTATGATAATAATTGGAATCAGCCTCACTAAAGGCATTAGAGCGAGGCTGAGTATTTACTTTAACAGTAGCTGAAAACAACCTTTTCAATCACGCCTGTGTCCATTTAATTCATATTTACATTATTTACCCACTTTTTCATTTTTTTGTGTTTCAGTTCCCAGCCCATGCATCTCTGAACATTTTCTATTTCTTTAAGTTAAATCCCCTCCAGCCATACCTGAATCTAGAAAGTTTTCATTGCATGCCAACGCAGTCTGTCAGTACATGCACATACTAATGTACAAGGTCAACTTTACTATCATGTCTTTAGAATACATTGAAATCATTGTGCTCTGGCTCCCTCTGCCTAAACACGTGGACAACGTATCCCTCCACCATAAAACCCAAAACCAAAACACTACAGACCTACATATAGAGTATATACACATGAATCCACACATTATATACACCATCATGCATTTTTCTCTCAGCCTTAAAGAGGCTGGATACCAGAACCCAAAGTTCTTGCTTCAACTTAACTTCACCTTGAATTGTGATCTTGCTCCAAGAATGCCTATCAGAAATCCTAACAGGCACACACACAAACTCATCCATGCATTTGTACACCTCTAGATGTTTTCCTATCACCACCCTAACAGCTACGTCATTTGCTTTTCTTTTTGCCATGTTTTTCATAAGCAATCATACCCCTGTGTCTTGCTCTTCTTAATTTTGAACCACTGCTTTGTCTACTTTAGTAATGTGCTACAGTAATCCTCTCCCTATCTGCTGTAAGATTGTAGACTTCCTGACAGATAGAAAGCAACATATGGAGACTCGACTACCTGTCAGGCTGTCTCACTGGGAGCGCAATGCGCCACAGGCTTGTATGCTGTCCCACCTCCTTCCACTCCCTGTACTCATAGGTCAATTTGTCAACCTTTTCAAATTTGTTTTCAAGGTTGCAAAGAACCCCACCTTTGTGGGCAGCATCACCCCCATCATCCATGTACAGATGAAAAGAAGCTTGCTTCATGCCATCTGTTTTACGGACAATCTGGGGTTGAACAAACTAAACTGGTCAACACCAAAATACAACAGCCTATTTTTAAAAAAATCATTTTTAAAGGCCTACATCTTTACATGTTAATAACATTTTCCTTACTTTTTCCCCAGATGCCCTAAGCATTGGATTATTATTTGCAAGATGACAGCTTTTAGGGTATTATTACAGCAACCAAGCATATGGCAACTGGCCCCATCCCATGAATTATTTATGAAACAGATACCATGGGCACATCTTGGAGCTCCCTCCCCTTTCTCTTAGTGCCAGGTACAGTTTGAGAACACACATTATAACATAATCTTAAAATGTGAGTCATCTGTGCTCTCAAACAATAGGTTTGCTTCTGAAAAAAATATATTTATTTTCACCAGTCTGATTGCTGGCCTTTTGTCTTCTTGCCACATAGAAAGGAGACCCGGGATAAAGATTGAGTATCTTTATTTTGCTTCCATGAATTGTTTACGAAATAGCAAAGTTTCAAGTCTAGAACATGATCCTATTTATTTTTACTAATAAAATTGAGGTGGTAACACATAAAAAAGAGGAGAATGAAGCTTTTAGATATTTTTACCATAGATTATATACAGATGGACCCACTGTAACATAAGATTACAACAGAGGAAAATATGAGCACATTAAAAGCCTTCAAGACAACCTTTCACCAAGATGTGATGGTTTACCATCAGTTTTTTACAGAATATTTAGATATATTCTAAATCCAACACTATTAGTTGTGTGGCAGGATGCACTGAAAAAGGGAATACTTCCAGAATGTGAGAGTTATGTCACTCTTGGTGTGAAACTGATAAAAGTAGGAAGAGCCCTTAGTACTGTGGTAGCTACAGATTGGTATCACCGGCTGGTGTGGAAGATGTGATATTCACCAAATTACAAGCTAAGCTTGTGGAGACCTTACGTCCTTCTCTGGTGCAACTGGATCAAAAGGGCTTTATTTAGGATAGGAGCTCTGACCATCTGAGAGTACAACTTCACTTGATACACAGATCTAAGGATGAGCCCGATCCTATCGTGTGCCCTCTACCCTGATAGGGATAGGGCTTTCTATAGGGTGGAAAAGAGATTACTCTTTGGCATGCTCAAAAGTATAAGTTTGGTCATTTTTTCCGCCAAATAGATCATTTTGATATGCACTGATACAATAGCATCTGCTACATCTAATACGTCCACATCAGTACTAGTCCCACTTCAGAAAATTCACAAAAAGGCAAGTCCAATCTCCCCTCACATCTTCACCCCCATGTTCAAGTCTCTTGGAACAACCACTAATACATGTAAGAGGCAACAATTACACTAAGAATTTATAGAATAGACCTCTCACTATAAATAACAATATCAATTATGAAATTAAATTTGTATAGTGCTTCTCACCTGTGGACATAGATCTAGAAGTACCTCTCAGGTAAAAGACTATAGCAAAAAAACACGAAAAAACAACAACCACTAAAATAAAATAAAAATATAAAAGAGGCGGAATAAATCAGGGATGGGCTGCTGTAGAAAAAATAAAGTAAGAATAGAATTAATCAAATAGAGGATTAAAACAGGCTTAAAAGATGCCTTGTTGATAATGAACAGTTTTGTGGCCCTTTAATAAGGGGGAATTCTCTTACCCCTTTAACAATACCGGATTTGATAAATTAGAGGGCAATAGACCGCTTATCAATAGCAATGTAATCTACACTGTTTGGTATTTAACCCAGATGGGATTGACTTGAACCTCTGTATAAGACCATGGTGTTGTCAAGCTATGGCTAGAATGTGCAGAATTCCATGGATAATGTATATATAGGACTGTCTGATAGTCAGAAGCAAAGTCTGATGGTAATTTGTAGATCATTCTGCCCTACCTCTTGCAATGAGCAATCAACCAGGCTTGCAGAGACATCAGTGCTAGCTTAATTCTAGATTCAAGGTTCACCTAGATACCTCACTAGTCTCTGAGACAATCTTTGGAGCTAAAAAGATCTACGGGTGTTTACAATTGTTTTTAACATACAAACAATTGATGAATGAGGCCAATAGGCATGAGGCACACATTGTAGTAAAATATAGATAATTAAAATAATTTGGCTCATACATACGGGCAAGATGACAGCACAATAAAACTTGAACCCGGTTCAATTACATTGACTCGTTTGTCTTATGGTAGTCAATAAGTGTATGGAGAGTTGCTTGACCTTGTGGATCACTGATTTGTGTGCAGACATTGCCAACATAATGAATATGGGTCAAAGAAATAATGTACATTAGATGATAGATAGTGTGCAACTATTTCATTGCTAGTCCCTAACCTCTCATATTTTTAAAGGCTATAATTTCATGTTCTCCCTATGCAACACCAAACAATCACACACTGGCATTAGACTGGTGTAATTGCTAACACTGCCACAGATTTCTTTCACTCATTGCTATTGTCTAAGCCCTTTCAATCCAATTCAGGATCAAGGCAAGCTGGAGGCTATACCAGTGGGTATTGAGTAGAAGGTACAATGCCACTGAATTCAGTCATTAGTATTGGCTAATTATAGCCTCAAGTTCACTAAACACCCTTATCTAGGCTTTTTTAAAAACTTTTACAAAAACAATGAGAGGTCTGTTTTACATATGATCAAAACTGCAACCTCTGGCTTGCCAGTTCCCAAAATACACATTCTACCACTGAGCTACCACGGCCCCCTTTTTACAAAAACAATGAAATAAAAACGAATATTTTGGCATACTGAAATCATTCCAGTCTCTCAATTGGATTCTGACACCATGTGGCCTTGTATTTAAAAAAAAAACATCTTCCACAGTAGTAGGCTCACATCAGGAAATAACAAACTTGACGTCGCATTTGCAAAACCAATGTGGAGTGTTAGGGTAGGCATCCGGCCTTAATCCACAAATACTCCATGTCCATTCAAACAATGTGGGGACTAATCGTAACATGTAAAAACAGGTCTTTTATACTTAAAACCAAAACAGAAACACCCAACACACAATGTGTCTACAATGAGCAATATTAGCCAAAAGCTGTACCCTAAATGAAACAAGGTACCCTGTTACAGACTCCAGATTCCCAGAGTTTATGAATACTGGGCTAGATCAAGATCAACAGTGCTTCTCTAACTGTGTCCACCATATGTATTCTCAGAAGTGGTTTAAACTGTCAGCTGGAAATGAGCATGGGCCAATTGGTCAGCTGCAAAAAAAAGGTAGTCGACCCATTCCCTAGATCATTTTTCTTTTCTGTTTTGGTATAAAAAAAGAAGTGAAAAAAACAACCTGAACAAAGACAAAGAAACAAGTTCACTACCTTTCAAAAATGTCTCCTTTCTGCCTGCCTTGCAGGCATTCTCTTTCACTTTCATATATAAATAGGAAACCATGGAGGAAGCAGTGTTCCAGCATGTTCTGCTCCAACTCCATTTAGTTAATGATGCTCTCTGTATTTTGTGCCAACAAAATCTACTTTTTACGATACCTTGCTTAAAGGCTTCTGTAGAGCTAGAGGGGATTTCAGGTTTTGATCAGGGCCACCAGTGAACTGATCAATGGGGAAAGTTCAATTGATGATTTACCTTCAAGGCATAGTTATCAAACAAAAGTCCCAAAAGACAGTTGGTGTTAAGGATGGTTTCTGCTGAAATATATCTGTACACAATGTATACATACAATGAGAGTGTACAAATATTAGGATTACCCAGTCTTTCCTTGGTATTTTTTCACTTGGTAAATCAGTGTGCACACCTTAATTGCTTATTGATTTCACAATATCTTCAGCAGAATCCTGATGGCAGGATACAGATGAACAGATAGAAAACAATTTAAATATATATTATATACTTGTTTGTAACACAGCCATGGCTTGTCAGAATGGGAATTACTTCCTCCTAATTAGGAGGCTCACCTTACTTTACTATGTACACTCACTGCATAATTCTCTTGAATAGTTATCCTTTTATACTAACATCATAGGAACTGCACTTGATTTAAAAGGAATCAAGTGTTCTTACTCTTTAACACATTTCCTCATATGATATTAAATAATATAGAACTATAATATATACTATAATATCAAGCCCCAAACTGAACAGGGCATGGCTACATATCAAGTGTTGCAAGCTTCATCCCACTACAGGGGATCAAGAAGGGCATCCCGGCTTAATCCCCCATGCTCAGGTAAATGTGAGGGTATATTGTAAAGCACTTTGAGTGGTCGTTAGATTAGAAAAGCACTATATAAAAATGAGTCAATTTACCAGCCAGTGTGGCATTAAAAACAAATAGTTTTTGGTTTGGAGCCAGCTGTTTTTTTAAGGAGAAAATATGGGCATTCATAAATCATTATTGATGTGTGCTTGCTCCACTCCCTTGTTTGATAAGTAGCAATTTAGATAATTATTTAGAGCCAAAGGGACATATTTGGAGCAAGATATTGCCAACCAAGAAGTAGCTTATATCAAATCTCATTGTCATGTATTAAACACTAATGATGCCTTGAACTGTTTAAACAGACTACTGGAAGAGCACACAGCAAACGTATGACCATAACATAGTATTATTTATTAGCAACACAATAATGACAACACGTTGCTATTCAGTGTAGAGCGGAGTACCAAGAGGGCACACTAGGGGCAACCCTGGCGTTATATACATTTCACAACAGCCAATAGATGACCTCCATCCTATTCAGTATCAATTACATTGATCTGTGTACATTCAAAACTAATGAAAACATACTGGTGAATATTCTCTGTTGGGAACAGCACACTTCTTTATCTCCTGTTTTGATTAAAACCATGGGACATCAGTGCATTTACAAAAACTCATAATGACCTACTGGGCACAGTCAATAAAGTGAAAATCGGTCATGCATTATAGTGATTGTATCAACAACTAGGGGGTTGCAGGAGCTCAACGGTAGGTTTCAGGAAATGTAGAGCGGGCTTTCAAAGATGCCTGTATCAGAGCCCTGACTGAAACCTGGATCCACCAAGGTCAGTCTCCCTCACTTTTCCAACCAAAGGCTCTAAGACTATGCATAGTACCATCATCAACTATCATCCCCAACACCAGAGCCCTTTAAGAGCTCTCTACATAAATGACAGCATCAGCCCTTTGTCCGTTACCATGTACTATAAATACTCTGACAACACTGCCATACTGGCACTATTTAATTACAATAACTCCATCACAGTCTATCAACACTCCATTTATCATTTCACCAAATGGTGCGTGGACAAGTACTCCTATTAAACATGGACAAGACAAAAGAACTGGTCATCAACACACCAAAGACACCCCTCACTGGACTGAACCCCATCTTTATCCACGCTAATACAATAGAACAGGTCAACAACTTCAATTCTTGGACTTACTTTAGATAGAAAACTCAACTTTAATCAACACATCACTGGTATGCGTAAACCAGGCTCCATAAGCGGAGACTCCATGTCATCCGTAGGCTCAGAGCACTTTCTGTTGCCCACATCATCTGTTGTTACTTTATAAAAATATAATCACTCTCATCCTATTGTATCGTTCCTCCTGTTTCTACTCCATGCGGACCATCGACAACAACAAAAGAAACTTACAACACATGCTGCCTTGAAAATCATCTACTCCCCTTCACCCAATGTCTTAGACATGAATCACAGTGTTTATATGCTTTGCACTCACAATAGTGAACGAGACCGATCACCTGCTCAATCTATATTCCAGACAACTACACATCAGGCCGTGGATACAGGACTCTGAAATGGAGAAAGCCTGCTTTGGCAGAAGTTTTATTCCTTCTGCTGAAGCGTAGCACCACAATGATCAGTGAGTGTGATATATGTATATGTGCTAGGATAGAGCTGGGAAATGAATGTTGTGATTATGAATTTTATATTTTTAGATATCAGTATGTATATCTGTATGTTGCAGTATGATTATGTGTGTTTCTCATCCATGTACTGGCTGTCAAAACAATTTTCCATCTATCTAAATATGTTTTCCCCTCACTTCTGTAACTAACTTCAGCAACTCCAGGGGAATTTTCACCTCCAGCATGGATCACTATCTTTAGAAGTGACCTTTAAGCAGAGAATAACCTCTGAATACAATAACGGAGTTTGTTTTTTTAAATTGTGCCCATTGTTGTTCAGGGAAAAATATCCTATATCTATATGTGCCAGAAGGGAGGGCAAGAATCAACAACTACAGCTGTAATGTCGGTTAGACAGATGTAATGTGTGCTTAGGCTTGGGGCTGTTGACTTACTCTTGTTTCACTCCTTTGTTTTTGTTCACATCTATGGTGGTGATGGAATGCTTTGCCCCAGACTGCACCTTCCAATCCACCTTCCACTGGGCATTCTTTGACTTACTCTGGAGCAGGTTCACCCCTTTCTTAGCCTTGACCCTGCAAAAACACAGAGGGAAAAGGAAAAGATGAATCAATTTCATAAGAAAGGATGATTTATATGTCAGGTCAGAGGTAGACATTTTATGTGGACAGTAGTTCTCCTCACATCAGGTCACACACAGTGAAAGCAGTTATAGAGCTGAATCAATGACAGAAACGATGTGGATGACTGGAGCAAAGATACATTAGATCAAGTAATAAAAGATTAACGGATTAAAATTATAATACACAGTAACACACAGTGTGAATATCATAATATGCTATTTAAAATACATTACACATGTCATTTATAAAGAGTTGTAGTTGAGGAGGTTCTTAAATAGTGATGAATAACCCTAACTCAAAGTGAAATGAAATGATGGTATTATACATGTACATGATACATTAATTGATTCCCTTATGGAAATTCTGTTTCTGCCGGATTCTCTATTCTTTATAAAGAACCCTAACTGCAGTGTCAGGTAATGAATAGTGCCCCCTGAAGGTGGTGGGTTTTCACTGTGTTGCTCAGGGATATTTAACCTACAAGAGTAGGATGATTCTTGCCATTACAGAGGCTAATATCTTTGATCCAGAATTAAGATGGTCTATTCATTTTGCTGCTCTGCTCTATCATAATTGTACATTATCATGACTTTCTATGTACACTGTACTGTGAATGTTTTGTTCTTGCAGGTTAACTCACTTTAGGACACCCTGTAAAGCTTGTAGGCTTTAGCATTAGAACACATTTTTACATCTCTTAAATCTTGCAAACATTAGGCTATTTAGAACAATGAATAAAAATACATGTAAGAATAGAATAATCCCTAAAAGTGCGTTGACACCAGCTTCCCAGAATTAACTGCAACCCCCATCATTATTGTGCTCCTTTTCTTCTATTGAATAGGAACACACTTGAGATGTTGAAACTCATATCAGCTCTCACGTATTTTGAAGTATTGCTTTAGAAAGGCTTAAACAGCAAGGTGTAAAAAAAACTCATCAATTTCACAAAATAAAAGTTTTTACCCTTGCTTGAAGTTGTTTTTGCCTTCTTTTAGATACGGCTATGGGTTAGTAAATGACACGTGGAAACACGTTTGCAGCACAAGTTCTGACAACAAACATTTAACTAACATGACCAATCAACTGTTTCTGCTGTCGATGTCATCCCAGAGTTCCTCAAATGGTGCATTTCTTTGACTTCATCTTTGGAAAGAAGGAAACATGGCCAATAATAGCTGACATGAAAGAACCCTTTTAAACTTTGTTGGCTTGATCTCTGGAATCACTGCTTGCGGCTATAATTTTTCACTCTTTTTTATGACATTTTAAACATTAGCTTAAAATTTGCTTGACAATGGAAACATGACTGATGAGCTAATTACAGAGAAGGGAACTAAAAATGGCATATTTGTGCATATCACTCAAGCTTTTGACATAGATAAGTAGAAATGTGTAAAGCTACCTGTTTTAGTTAGCAAGACTAAGGTTGAAATCTACTTTATATGGCTGGACCACGACTGCATTTAGAACATTCCTATTTCGACATTAGTTTTGTAAACATCTACTGTGCTAGACAAGTTTTCGAATCCGTGTCCACCCACCAAAAATTTTCACTCTGTGTGGCTATTAGCAAAAAATAAGAAAGGTTTTCGACGAAATATAAAAGCATCTGTCATGTAAGAAATGCAAAAAACAGACAGAAAACAAAGCAAAAGAAAAAAGAAAAAAACAACAACAGAAAAATCCAATTTCTTCTCAGTCAGTGAACTTGGTCATTTGAATTCTGTCCCACACCCACCAATCTCCAGCAATCATGTTCAAAAGCAGACAATGCATTCATCCATGGAGATGTAGAAGCAAAGGAGCTTATTGATCTCATCTCATGTTAATGAAATACACTATGGAGATTAATTATTTATTAATTAGGATTCTGGTTTTTTTTCTGCTCTGTTTCTCATCCAAACCAATTGATAGTTTGTGTGTAATATGTTAAGAATTGCAGGTTGCTGCTAGATAGCCAGAGTGAGATCTTAGCCCCTAGCAAGCAAAGGTCTAGGGACAAAAATGATATAGCCTTGCTGAAAGCAATAGACAGCACCATTTTTTCATGCAGAAAGATAAAAGCTGTTTAAGAAAAACAACAGTCAGAACTCAAGAGGATTCTATTTTTTCTCAAGCAGTTTATGTACCATCAAGCTCACAGCTTCAGACCAATGGAGCATCTTTCAGATTATTTTATTTCATTTTGCATCGTATTGTTGTGTTTGTTTGCCATGTTAACCTATGCGCAGTGCTTTAACCTCACATCTAGGATCTGACAAAGCAAGAGTTTCATCAGAACATCCATCTTTCATCGAAAGTAAACAACCAGGGTATTATAGAAGTTAAGAAAAAACAATCACCTGCAGATTACAAAGATTTGACATGACTGTTTCCTCAATGTATTCACATTAATTGAGAGGAGCACTGATTATGAAATACAGCGTAGCCTATGGGGATGAAAACAGAAATATGTCAACTTTCTTTTCTCTGATGTGAGTATAGGTTAAAGACTGACGAAATGGGGCACCGCTGTTGATGATAACAATAAATGATAATCCTTGTTTATAGAGCAAACCAAATGATATTTCATTCTAAACTGCCGAATAAGGATGATGAGCACTGATGAGTGAATCACAGCCAAGTTCATTACCTATACTCACCAGCAAGTTATAAAAGGCACTCTATCTCAACTATCTGATACTTTGCATATTGTATGGCACCAGTGTTTTTTAATCAGATGAGTCATTTTACAGACTCCGGGCAATGTTAGTTTTTCGCCAACAAATGAGAGGGGATGAAATGTTACGCTTGGGAGGTGCAACATGAATCAGTCTAGCCATTGCACGATACTAAAGCTGATTAATGAAAGAGCATAGCAAATGGAAACACAGCAAAGCAATAATGAGTGATAATATGAGTCCAGATTCTAAAAGATTTAACATTAGCTCTGCAGATCTCACAGGAGAATAGAGAGAAAATCTGAGCCACTTGAGCTAAGACAGTGCTTTTACTTACTCATTCCACACAGATGCCTCCTGCCCTGGCAACATCTATTAGACTCCAGAGTTTGTTGGCTGACTGCTAAATAGGACAGCTTAGCTCTACACGTTTCTACATGGTCCAGAGTGGATTCTTTGGAAAAAAGCCTTGCACACTGGCTATACAGCATACAAACCATATTCTCTGTAAACTCAGTCTCCCTGTGATCATACATTTAGAAACTGTCTAAATGGCATTAGCCTTGCATTGTCTGATTCATCTGGTGTTTATCCCACAAAGAACAAGTTCCTGCATATGTTACCACCTTCGACTCAGCTGGTCTCTTGGAACATGTCTTTAGCCATCTTCAATCGCTGTGATGCAGAAACGCTTCCTGTACAACACATGGCAGCTCTCAAGTGACAGGTACTGCGGTGCCCCCTGATCGAAAACAGCAATCTTTGTGATCATCTCAAGCACTTTGATATTTATCTTGCTTATTGCTACACATGAACAGTTTTGAGACACCCCCCAACAGTGGCATGGAAATGCATAGTGGTGGAGAAAAGAGCATGTCTGACCCTTTCAAGGACAAACTTTTTAAATGTTGAGCACTGACAATTATAATGTGAGAGATTGGGGAAATATCTGATGAAAAAATTGAAAATATAACCGCCAGAAGGCACCAACCGATGTGATTGATGTTGCATGGATAAAAATAATTCTCCCAAGTTATGGTGTTGTGATAAATGCGCATAAAGGTACCATTAGACTGTTCACAATTAACAATAATGTGATGAGTTATTAACAAAAAACTCTTAAAGTATGAATAACCTGCCAGAAAAGTCAAGCAGTATTAATAACTAGAATGAAAAATATCCAGCCTTGGTTTGATTTTATATTCGGTTCACACATACTATGTTATAAGCCTGTTAGAAGAGCTTCAAAGGCCTGTGTAACAAATTGATAATAGTGCAATTCATTACAACTATGGGCTACAAGTGTCACCCAAGAAAAGCATCACCAAATGTGTTGAAATTATGGCTCACATTTCCAATACATCTTTTGTTTCCACTGTGAAGCGCAATGATTGCAAAATAAGTTTTTTTGTTCGACTAATCATGAGAATTGTCTGCAGATTTCTTCACATTCTCCCTCCCATACAAAAGGCTGCTCAAAAAATGTGGTGATGCACTGGGGAGCAGATTTTTGAGTAGGATTAACCTCCAAATGGTTTTCAGACATTTTCTCCCTTTGCCTTTGAACTGCAGTACTGTTCCCGCTGCACTCACCTGATAAAGCCTGGGCTCTAGGATAGAGACTGAACCATGATGAATAGCTGCAGTTCCTTTAAAAATAAGCCCCAGTTCACACTTATCTCCTCTTTGATGCTCCATGCTAAAGCACCGAAAAAACACACCCTTATTGATGATCTGTAACATTTCCACTTTTCGAATGTAAACATCAATGGGGAAAGGAGATGAAATCTTTTCAAGTTTCTTTGCATTGATCTATTCAAAATAGGATTTCCTTTCCAAGAAAAATGGAAAGAGCAAGTCTGCAACCAGGAGAGCCTCAAACACAGGTGGAACTTTGAGAGGTCTTGAAAAGCTGTGTTTTTTCCCTCTCCAAAATCCTTGTTGATGTGGAAAATGAACAATGGCAGAATATTTCCTTTGGATCATATGGAATAAAAAATGTATCGCCGACAGCCTGTAATGCTGCAGAAATACAAGAAGACAACATTTTGCAATAATAGAGGACAACGTCTGATTTGGACACTTTTGTTCAGAACAAATACAAACTCATTTTTAGACCGCATCTGCTGACACTGAGCAAGACACAGAATCCCTAACTGTTTCCTGAGTGCCACGCAGCAGCTACACTGCTCCTGTACAATAGGATGGGTTAAATGCAGAGAACACATTTCACTGGCCTTGAACGTGTGGAAAAATGATTCAATCTAAACAATCTACCATCCTAGGCCCATAAACATGTTTTCAGCTCAAAACATGCAAAAATAAAATAAAGACAAGTTTTAGCACCTCTTTATCACGTTTCTAGCATAGATAACTTGAGTGGAACAGACAACTAACCCTGTTTTCTCTACTCGGAATCTCAGTAAGCTGATTGTCAAAGATATTTCATTGATTCATTTATGTACAAGCTGGAACTATGACCAACATCTATGGCATCTATGGATAACTCTAATCTTTATAAAAGTCATATTTTTAAGACCAAGGAGGAAGTTTTTCATTCAAAAATGATCATTTTGATAATTAATTACAGACACATACAGGGGATGTGGTTACAGGATCATGCATATTGTCTTACTCTTGAGAGAGACAGAATTGCTTATAGCAGTTACAACCAAATATGCTAAGACCTATGTTATCATATACATAATATATCTCCCAGATGCTTAGAAAACAAAAGCTAGTGAGTAAAAGTTTATTTATGTAGCACTTTAAAAAACAAATAGAGGGCTTCAGAGACAATCATGAAAATTGTGAGCAAATAGATAACAAACAAAACAAAAATTAAATAGGACAGAGAAAGAAACAGACCAAGCTAAAAACTAATCACAGGTCTATAAAAATGAGGAGCGAGGAGATCAGAAATATAACTGAGGAGAAGATCATGAAGTGCTTTCAAAGTAATCAACAGACTCTTGTAGGTTATTCTGAATTCTATGGGAAGCCAATGGAGGGATGAGAGAACAGGGTTAATGTGGGACCTACAGCTATTTCTAGTAAGTAATCTAGTAGCCGCATTTTGAGCCAAGTGTAAATAACTTAAGGCAGCTTGATTGAGGCAGGAGTAGAGGAAGTTACTGTAATCTAAATGGGAAAAGATGAAACTGTGAATTGATATTTCAAGATCCTTAAAATATATATACATATATATATCTGATTTAAGCAATATTTCTCAACTGAAGATAACAGGATCAAACATGCTTAGTAACATGGTGATCAAAGACATTCTGGTCAAAAATTAAACCAAGATCTTCAGAGGTAGTTTTGGTGTCGAATGAAGTGGATCAATAAACTGAAAAACTGCAGTGGCCAAGTTCTCAGTACAGATTAAGAGAAGGTGTGTTTTGTTGGGGTTTATATGGACAAATGTAAGGGCCATCCAGGCCTTAATGAGGCGGCATGGCTCTGTGGGTAGAGTGGCGACTGGAAGGTTGCAGGTTTGATTCCTGCACCTGCAGACAAGTGTGTCAAAGTGTCATTGAGCAAGACGCTGTTCCCCTGATTGCTCTGTCCTGTGATAGACTGGCAACCTCTCAAGGGTGACTCCTGCCTTTCACCCAATGAGAACTGATATAGGCTCCAGTCCCCCCACAACCCGACTTCAGATAAGCAGTTGACAATGGATGGATGGATGGGTGGGCTATAATGACAGCTAAGCAATCATGGGGGGAGGACAGCTGACTCAGGTTATTGGGTTCAGCAGAAAAATAGATCTGAGAATTATCAGTAAAATAGTAGTAGGACTTTGCTTGACAGCAAACCCAAATCTGATGTACTAGTTGGCTTTTCCATTTTTTTAACCTTAGAATCCTTTCTTGCACAAGCTTCCTTGTCCCTAAATTTACCATCCCTGATTCTGGGTTATCACAAAACACACAACTCTCAGTTACTATTTTGTACATTTCATTGGGGCCTGACCACAATCCCCATGTGAAATGATCAAGCCGAACGGAGAAAACTTTTATCCCTCCATGCCAAACCCTAGCAGATCGGGCTTGAAGCATTTGGCAGTTACCAGTGACAAAACATACTGTGGATGGGGACAACAAAAATAGACATTTGATCATGGATGGTGGAGACAACAGCCGACAGAGCACTTGTAGTGCCACCATTGGTGAGCGAAACTCTGATGGATAGAGTTAGGCTTCACGGTGGTTCCTTTTGCAATGCACAGATGAAGGAGAAAAGGAAATAAACAACTAAAATGTCAGCACTAAAATGTCTCAAAGGCATTAGTTGCACTCCCTTTTGCATTACAGCAAAAACAGGGTCTCTCACGATAGCTAAATTTGGCCAGCAAAGCCATTTTCCTCCACTCATCTGTAAGCAGAAGCTCCATTAGTTCCTCTGAGGGGGCACTTTACAGACAACTTCACCACTAGTGGTACTGCAGACACAACAAATTCAATTCCATGACAATATGCATAATTCAAAATAAGTGCATATTTGTATTTGTCCTTGGCCCGTAGCAAACGTAGGGGTTGTTTTTATGTGTCGAATGACATGATTCAATCACACACTTGACTGTGCATGGTGTCTCAGTTATAGCATAGACTACAGTATATGCTGGGTACACCGAAGTTTCATTTGGACGCATCTTCAGACCTTCCTTGTAACCTTCAAGCGCTCTTTTAAGCCTTGAATTCAACACAATGCTCTAATCAATTCTAAGCTGTCACCACAGCAGTAGATGATTTTAAAACATAACATCCTGCACGGCCACTAATGCAAAAGCCCTCCCAGAGCAAGGTCAAAGAACCCAATTTGGTGCACAATCCCAGACTGATATAGTTCTTATGGAATGGATGTTTCCTGAAGAAATATAAGTGAAGTGGTTGATACAATTTATATCTTGGCGGCTATAATAAAAGAAGAAATACAAACAAAGCAAGGTGAACATACCACATCTCTGCATATAAGGAATGCAACCCCCCCCTCCCCAAAAAACCCCCAAAAAACATCAGGAGCATAAACATAGTAGGAATAATTATTGGCACGTGACCTTCACAGGAGCCGGGTGTGGTTTGCCAAGATTTGCTGCTGTTAAATTGATTTGGCAGGGTGTTAAAATCCTAAAAAACAGTCATTTAACCAGTGCAAAGTTCAGAGCTTCTCTGCATGTGGGTCCATGCATGCATGTGTGTGCATGATAACAATCCTGGTGCCTTTTGGATCCTCAAGCTGTTGATAACATGACCAATTCCAAGATGGGGGCAGAGGTTGGTTGTGCAGTGCCCCAGCAAAAAGCGTGTGCAGTGTGTTCATTTGTTGTGTCTCCATCTGAGGGGTGTCAATATGGGGGCTGCACAATGTTGTCACTGATGAGGATGAGAGCAGCCATCTCCACAGATGTTCACTTGGCATTGTGATGTACTGAATCATGAACAGATCCAAAGCTCATTATAACAGTCAGATGACAGAGTGCCCATCTAACAACAAACGAAGCAGCTGGGTAATGTGATAGGGGCTGGCCAGCAGGGACATCACCAACACAGTCAGTAGTAATAGAATAATTTCTCACTAGAATAGAATAAGCTACAATACAATGGGCATTGCTGTGTGGACCAATAGTCTGAATTTGGCCTAATCTGACGATTCACTGGAAAATAGATAATACAGGAGTAGATAGTGTTATAATAATTTGATCATTTCCATGGTAAATTCTATGAGAGCCATTTCTGAAGTTGCATGGATGGATGCTTAAGACTTAGCAATGTGGAATTTTTTCCTTTATTTAATCAGCAGAAGTGGCCAAGGTCCCAAAAGTGATAGAGATGCAGGGATGCCCTCATAGCCACATGGTTGCAATGTGACCAGTTTGACTCCAACCAGCAAACTTTGTTGGATGTCATACACCTCTCTTTCCGTTCCCTGTCTGTTTCATACACTATTGCTGTCTCTGGAAAACATGCCAACAAATTACCTCAATAGAAGAGGTGGAAACACAGTTTTTATAAAATGACACAAGACCGAGCCTTTTTTTTTGAAGGCTTAGCAAGTATCTGAAGCCATGGGGAGAATCTCTGAACCAAATCCAGTTTGGTCTGTTGCTATGGAAATGATCTGGACTATAATTACAGTGCACTTCTCTAACATTTCAAATCTTAATCATGTTCTTGGCTGTTTCATCTGTATTATAGAGAGTTTTGTAGTCTGACCTCTAGCAGCAAATCTTAATTATAGGACATTACAAAAAGCAAAACTGGCAAGCTTTTTCTGTCTGAGGTAGCAGATCAAAAGGACCCTTTTCAATATCCTCTTAGTTAGTGGGGATAAATGGTGAAGTCTCCCCCAGACAGTTCCAAAGTGTTGTGCATTGGATCCATTGAGGGTGTGAAGGGGATGCATTTGCCACAATTTCTTGGCCAAAACTAATGCTTGGTGCTTATTACTCCAAGGCCTCCTTTGAATTCATTAATGTTCAGTGTTTTGAATGCAGCAGTGAAAAGTATCCCGCTTCACTTAACCATTCAAATAATGTTAATTTCTATTATTTAGGATTTGTATTTCATCAAGTACAAATTGAAAACTGAAGGGACAGTCTGAAAGCTCCCTTAAGTCATTTTTTGCTGACATGAGTTGGGATGTTATGATACAGCTGTGTGTTGTAGATAGCTTACTGTATGCACTTTCTTGACATGATATCACCACAGAACATTTTGGACCCCTGAGTATTCAATATCATGTAGTTTGACTGATGCAAGCTTCCGCTTGGCAAGCTCCAAGTCCACACTGCTTGTTTTCTGGAAAAAGAGCCTCTCAAGCCAATTCAAAGAGAACCCTGACAGTATGTTAGAATTGAGTATGTAGCTCGAAAAATTCCGAAAAATGACTAAGCCACTTCTCATTTTGCTTAAACCAACAGTCTTTTTTTGTTAGGATAATTTTGGCTCTTCACATTTGCCAATAGAAAGAACTCGGTTTTTTAGTGTGGCCCCCACAATTCCTAATAGATTTAATTGCGATTTGAACTTTGTAAAATAACACGGATCACTGGGGGCCACAGTAGCTCAGTGGTAAGAGCACTTGCTTCGGTAACTGACGAGCTAGAAGTAGCGGGTTCGAACCCACCGTGGGGAATCAGGACGGGCATCCAGTCTTGATCTCTCCAAACTCCATTTAGGTCTGTGTCCATCCTCCCAATGAGGGGGCTAATTGTGTCTAATAGGGGTGATAATTGTTGTCTCTGTAGGCAAATGATTCTGGGTATACTACCGAATTAACTCTACAATATCTGTAGAGAAATAATGTAAAAGTCCTAGTGGCTTGAACAAAACCCAAATCTCAATGAAAATTGGCAGAATGAGTTGAAAATAGCCATTCACAAACAATTCTCATTTGATACGAGTGAGCTTGGGTAGATCTGCAATAAAAAATAAAATAAAATTCTACAATCCAGCTGTGCAAGGCTGGTTAAGTCATATCCAAGAAGAATCAACATTAAAATGATTGATAAATATGGGGCTACAATGCATTGTCTCAAGGGATTTAATACTTATTCAAACAAAATACATCTTTTTCACTTTTCCATAAATTTTTGTTTTCAGCTCATGATGTAGTAATGTGCTGACCCCCCCCAACAAAAACTATAGTTGAGAAGAATGCTGATGGCTGAAAAAACAATGGTTTAGTTTCTCTTAACAAATGGCATACAAAACCACCTGCATTGCTAACGATGAAAAATAAATCCTAATTAG
>OMLC01037732.1:0-11801 GCA_900302585.1 Regalecus glesne
TGGTATGTGTGTGTGTGTGTGTGTACATACACATACATATAAAGCAGTAGGTACAACAGAATAATGTGTAAAATGGGTAAAGGTAAGAGTAGAAGTCAATCAGTCAAGTATAAAAAGCAATATTGGGTGCATATACGATGAGTAGTCAAAGAAATACTTCATAAATCATACACGTCTCTCCTTTAATGCATTGATTGTAGACAAATCTTGCAATCCATAGCTGTGATTTTGTATTAAGGTATACCATAATCCTCTCTACATCTATCTGTGTGCCCATGCACTGAATGAAGTGAGGTTAATGTCCCTGTGCCCTCTCCTCTCGCAGTTGGTGAAGGCAAAAACCTGATCCCCATGGACCCCAACGGCCTGTCTGATCCTTACGTCAAGCTCAAGCTCATCCCCGACCCCAAAAATGAGACCAAGCAGAAGACCAAAACCATCCGCTCCAGCTTGAACCCAGCCTGGAACGAGACCTTCACTTTGTGAGTGTGAAGACGCAGCAGCTGGCCAGCCTCGGTCTGGCTGTAATTATACTGTGTTCTCGAAGATTAGACAGGATTAAACGTTTTAATGTTTGTTCTGCACAAAAACCGGAAATAGAAAAGGCACAAAGCCAAAAGCAGGGGTCAGAAATTTAAAACATGTTTTAAAGATAGATTTAGGGCTCAGGATTTAAGTAGGATCCTATACACTTGACATGGATAGTCCCCATTTAGAAAGAATCGTTAGGATCAGTGAGCGTATTTTGAGTAAAAGTGGACCACATTTTGATTTTTTATTTGCATCAGGCATACAAAATTGATTTATCATAAACAACATTTAGGCATGCTCGTATGCTTTATTATTAACATCTATGGTAAATATACTTCCTGACATGCATTTAACCTGGGCAGTTGGACCACTAGTTATCATGGTGTGAAAAGCTTATTTTCTCTTACAGTTTCAAGAATATTGAATCGAGGGTGGCATAACTCAGGAGTTAAGGTGGTCATGTAGTAATCAGAAGATTGGTGGTTCGATCTCTGGTTCCCTCAAAGAGCGTGCTGAAGTGTCCTTGAGCAAGACACAGAACCCCTAATTGCTCGGGACATCAGATGAAAATGAGCCTGGTGGTTAAATCTGGCATATTTACATTCTAAATGTTCATTATTATTCACTGTACCTATAAAGGAGAGTATTATTATTATTATTATATTAACATCATTATTTATTATCATCATCATCCCGTCTGTTATTACCCTGAATGTGAACCCCTTAACTATGGTGTTCAGTTTGAGCATTCCTGTGACTGAAATGTGAATGAATGTATTTATTAATGCATCTGGATATGTTAACCAGCATACTCTCTGTGCACTGTTGCAGTAAGCTGAAGCCTGCTGATAAGGACCGTAGGCTGTCAATCGAAGTGTGGGACTGGGACCGGACCACCAGGAATGACTTTATGGGAGCCTTGTCCTTTGGTGTGTCAGAGCTCATGAAGTCCCCTGTCTGTGGCTGGTAAGGGACACTTTGATAGCCACTATCTGTGACAAGATTACACAACATCACTGAAAGGACACACAAAAGAGCAACCAATCCACAACTGCAGGGATGATAATCAAAGCAAACACTGCAAGTCTGGTGCTCGGTCACCAGAAATCCCTTCCCGGCTGCAGAGTCTCTCATATTCTCCGACAGCAACACTTGCGTGTGTATTTTTGGCTGCTTATGCACCATACAGCAGGACAGCATGTCCCAAGGTTCTGGTCATGGCTGTCTAGAAAACACACAGATAACGAGGGTTGTGGTACACAAGTGCCTGGATGAGTCGTGACTGTCTGCTTCCAAACAATTGTGCAAACCACACCCTGTCAAACAGGATGCATTCATATGCAAATGGAAAATCTGCTCATTCGGGGTTTTGCATGCTCACTGTGTGTGTGCTCCGTGAAAACATCACATCAACCGCTTCCCCTTGATCCTCTCCACCTTGTAGCCTGTGCAGTGCATCTCCATCTCTTTCATCCATGAAACCCAGTGTTGTTTTCCATAGCTGTGCCACTGCTGTTTATATGGTTGGGACACCTGCAAACGATTGAGACTGAAAAAGTCCCTCAGATGATGAGTGATGAAACGTTTCTCTCATTACATGCTGTGTCCAGATGACCTCATTCAACTTCCCCTGGTTTCATTACCTGGATTATTGGGACACATATTGGGACAGCATGCCACAGTGGGTAGCACAGTCATTTAGTCATTGAAAGGTTGAAGGAAAGGATTCCCTTATCAGTCCCGCAAGGGGAAATTTGGATTTCTCTGCATTTTTGACCCAACCTATTATATAGGAGCAGTGAGCTGCCAACATATGGTGCTCGGGGAGCAGTTAGGGGTTAAGTGTCTTACTCAAGGACACCTCGACATGCTGTATGCAGGACCGGGGATCGAACCTGCAACCTTCCGATTGCCAGACGACCGCTCTACCCACTGAGCTATGCCGCCCCCATCTCTGCACCCCCCCTCTGTATTTCTGTTACTCTCAATGGTGCTTCTTCTTCTTTCTATTTAAGGCTGAAACGACTGCAATTTCATTGTGCTTGCACAATGACCATTAAGTATTTAAATCTTGAATCTCTATAAATTACTCAACCCTTCCTCTCCCTCTCTTGCTTGGTACTTGTCAAATTCGCAACTAAACACAATCAACATTTATTTAAAGAGTAAACAATATCTACATTAAATGGTCAATGAACTTGTTCTTATATAGCATTTGACATCACTCGCCTTAAGATATTAAATCCCACTATGCTTGCCAATGGGGTATAAAAGTATTATTTAGTGTGGCCCCTGAGTCCATAAGTTTTCGGTACAACTCATAAAGCGTCCTGATTATCTAATGTGGCCAAATGTAGTATTGCTGCCAACTTCACTTTTTTCTAAACATTTCCAGGAAAGTGGCTTGTAATGCACCAGTTCCTTAGAAGCACTGGAGCATTAAAGCAGGGAAAGTGTGCGTGCGCGTGTGTGTGTGTGGGGGGTTAGTACTCAACATTGTTTGGAATTTTTATTTTAAAGCCCAAACCAGTCTTAAAATGTAGGTAATGACTAAAACAGTTTCACATATTGAGATTATGGTTGTGTTCATCAGGAGGTATCTCTAAAACCAAAATATTTCATGGTTTTAAAAATACATTTAGCCATTTTTACACGTTAAGATTAGTCCCCTTATTGTGGGGGTGGACAAGGACTTAGATGGAGAGTGGAGTATTAAGGCCAGACAGCCTTCTTAACGCCCTGCGGTGGGTTCAACCCCATGATATCTGGCTTGTCAGTGTCCAAAAACACATGCTCTATCACTGAGCTATCACTGGTCCCTAATACATCCGTACCCTTAATTGTAAATGATACAAGAGTTTTATATATATGTGACTGCCCCACTAACTATGGACCTCTAGCCATGGTTGGAAATGGTGCGGCCAAGATTCGAATACCCAGCTGCGTGTAATAATTAGCAAATGTATCTATATTTGAATTACTGGAGTCATCCATGTCCATGTGACACACTGCAATTCTAATGTTTCTTATTTTCCCTGTCCTTTACCTTACACTTTCTCAACCCATCTAACGGTTGTCTACCACAATTGTATTTTTTAAGGGGATCTTTGTGCAAAACACGCTATGTGAAGTTCCATCCATCCATCCATCCATCCATCCATTGTCAACCGCTTATCCGAAATCGGGTCGCGGGGGAACTGGAGCCTATCTCCGTTCTCATTGGGCGAGAGGCAGGGTACACCCTGCATAGTTCGCCATTCTATCACAGGGCAGAGCAGTTAGGGGAACAGTGTCTTGCTCAAGGACACCTCGACACGCTTCTCAGCAGGACCGGGGATCAAACCTGCAACATTCCGATCGCCAGGCGACCGCTCTACCCACTGAGCCATGCCGCCCCTATGTGAAGTTCCTTTAGTGCAAAATCACTTCCAATTAACGAGTTTTAATTTGTTTAAAAGCAGCTATTTGCAATTCCAAATGAAATCTGAAAGACTGAATAAGAAAAGTGTGATCTGCAGTGTATTGCCCTTCATGAGTGCTGAGCAGCTGAGCTGAACACTCAGTCAGGCAGAAAAGACAGCAGGAGTAAATGTATTCCACTTGTTGCCACTCAGAACTCACACTGATGAAATTTAAAAAAAATGATGCCAGTATAGCTTATGTTTCGCTGCGTGTGTGTCTGGTTGTGTGCATTTATATCCATGCATTTGTATATGGTGATGTTTGTGTACGTCTCCCAGCTTGAACGCCTTTAAGGTGTATTTCTCTCTCTCCTTACTCTCAGGGATGATTTCTATAGTTCTTTACTTGAGAAATGCCCACCAAACCCAGTCAATTTTAGGGCTTGTATGTGTACATTTGTGTCTCTATGTCTCCCCCTGCACAGTGGTGCATGCCAACAGTTCCCTGTGTGAACAGATGTTAGTCAGTAATAGTCTGTGTTTCCTGCAATGCAGGCAAACTGTTTAGGGTCCTCAGCTCTAAGAAGGAGTCTGCAGGGACATCTGAACTGCTTTATCAAGCGCAATGCTTCTCTAAAGAGACAGATGCTCATCCGGGCAGCCAGGGGACACCTGTTGACTCACGAACACAAAGATGCAGTATGCACAAAAATGCATGGTTAGCATGCGCACACACACAGGTACGCACGCACGCACACACACACACACACTATATGCCACATGTTACACAACATCAGAGCATCATAGTTTTGTCACTTTGGGCTCGACAGGTGTTTAATAGAGTAATGGTCCTCATGATTGCTACAGCCTAAGGAGCTTAGCCTGAAAGGACATTGTGGTTTGAGAAATGCATAATGAGGAATCACAAAAAAGGGTGAATCAGTTAATCCCAACACGTTTTAAAGAGAAAAACAGGTCATCACTCATACAGGTGCTATTGTCGGTCCGAGCCGCCTGCGGTATCCTCACCCTTATAGAAAATACAGTTGCATAACAACTGACGGCACTTATGTAAAGAGGGAACAACCGTCATTGAACCATGGGGGTGTGACAGTACATCTGCTGTCTCTTTATAATGCTGTGATAGCAACTATTCCCCAATCCTTTCTGAATAGTACTCGTGTCATTGAAAGTGGCGTCAATGGCTAACTTGCACATGAAACTTCAACATGCTTTCTATAGGACAAGGGATCGATCCTGTAACCTTCCGAGTGCCAGACGACCACTCTACCCACTGAGCTATGCCCCCCCCCTATCAATCTATCCATCCATTCATCCAAACATCAATCCAACTATTTAACTAGTATCTGTCTAGCAATTTACCTTCTTAAATCTTTCCTTTATCTTTCATTTGAATGCCTTTGCACACACAATGAGTCCATCATATGGTCTATATTTAGCTCTCCCCTGTCATCGACTCCCTGATGAAGCAAAGGAAAATGAGTGACAATGTTGAGGAGCATGAGGAAGGTTGCCACTGTCTTTCTAAATAACACCACTCTCTCAGATCTATTCAAGGCACTAGCACAGTCACTTAAATCTATACTTAGGCTGAGGGAGAATGACGATTCCACTTTAAAGATGCTGTCAATCCTAAATATAAGAAAAAAATAAGGATTTATGGCAGCAGACACAAAGGTGAGCTGCCGTGTGCACGTGCACTCACACATAGACAGAGTGAAGATGAAGACCCATTGAAGTGGATATGACAATGAACCATCGGCACAGAAACAAGCCAGCCCTGATTAAAGGATGTGATAATCATAAAATGATGCAATTGTGAGATCATATCCTCCAGAGTTTTACTTAAATGACTGATGCAAACCCCATCAAACAAGGAAATCATTGGACATGTTTGGTATGAATAAGTTGGTAGGTGTAAATGCAGCATTAAATATTTTTGGCCTGTGTTCATTTTAAGATTTGTTAAAGCAACTTCTGACCATGATGTGATAATGTGGTGCTACACATTCACAGCTAAATTGCCACACATGCCTTCCTCCCAGTCTGTACTATTTCTTCACACAAGTTACAACCACTCATATTGTCTTGCCTGAACTGTAACAAGTGCGAGTCTGATATGTGTTCACGTTTCGGCCCTGGCGTGGTGGCTGCTTACTGCTGCTATACAATAAGATGGATTAAATGCTGAGTGCAAATTCCACCAGCATGTGTCATGTGCCAATAAACCAGTAAAAAATATATATCTCGAGTTCAACAAACGGTCCAGGACATAAGGGTTTCTTACTTGCAGGTTTAGATGAAGGGATGTAAAATTCAGTTTAGTTGGTTGAATAAAACTGTGCGCTTGAGTTTCTGTCCCAATTCATAACATGTCCTTAATTGGTATTACTACGTCTTTTCATTCATCTTCTTCATGTTTTGCGTCTGCAGCAAAGTGTAACATGTCACCCTCGTGGTCATGGTGTGCACATGTGTCCTTCTGTTCATACAGGAACAACATGTGATGTAAACTCTACAGGCACCTGCTAATCATACCATGCTTTGTAGCACACAAAAACTCCTCTGAGCTCAATTAATGCAGCTTTAGCTGTAAAACTACAAACACACGATGACATGGTGCCCTTGTCCATTTGCAGTCTGGCCATTAATCCCACTGTCAGAAATGGGGATGAAACTGGCAGACCTCTGGCTCTCCCATGGCATCTCTTATAAGCATCAAAGCATCTTAAAATGAAATTCCTCTAGGTAGGTAATTGTTTTCTGCATCTTGTCCATCAGAATAACCTTTTGGGTTAATGGTTCTGTGTAAACTATGAGGTTATCCAGAGCACAGAGTTCTATTGACTGTCTCAAAATACAGTTACATTAGAAAACAACTACTCCTCCTTCAGGATCAGAAAGGATCTAACAAATTCCTGACAGGCTTTCCAGAAGACTCCGTAGAGAGTCTCACTTCTTTGCATGCTTAGCTCAAGGAGACTGTTACTTTGAAATATTGATTGAACTGTCCGAGATCACAGAAATAATGTATGTGGATTCTGTTTAGGGCAAATGTTCCTTTCATAAAGGTCTGACATGCCAAGCTAACATCCCGAATGGAGCTCAGACTCAAGTCAGTAGTAACAAGAAGACACTCTCTTAACAAATAAGATCTGCCAAATGTGAGAAAATAAATATCCCAAGGAGATGAACGCGAGATTAAATATTTACAATCGATCCGGCCTTTATAGTCAAAAATCCACCTTGGAATAGACTGATAAGCAAACCAAACACACCATAGGAAATTAAAGGGTTTTGGCTCAAAACATTAGCTCTGCCATTGGGCACACAAGCTTAATATGAATAAAGAGTCACCCATCTGGCTTCTTCTGGTGCACACATAACTGATATCAATGTAAGAAAACTCAAGGAAATTACATGTAAACTCACATAACTGCATTAGCCCTAGCACTGTGTTAATGTTTGCAGAAAACAGTCAGATGATCCCTCTTTACAAATGACCCATTTGACAACATCTGCTGTGACATCCTGTTGAAGACTAAAATCAACAAAAGTCAAAAAACTAAGTCTGTGATGAGAAGCATTATACCCTATACCATCTGTGCAAAATTGTCTTTATATTTCATTATGGCATAATATATATAGATAATGTGCTTCTGTTTATCAAAACAGATGAAACTGAACAAGTTCTAGGTGGTCATAATATCTATTTTAATATCTGTTTAAATAGTGACCAAATGACGTTTCTGGCCATGGTGGCTCAGTGGTAGGGTGCACGCTTCAAAGTCAGGTGTACCAGGCTCAATCCCACCGCAGGGCATCAGGAAAAGGTTATCAGGCCTTAATCTGTCATGCTCAGTAAATGTGAAGTACACAGTGTCAAGAGCTTTAAGCGGTCACTATCCAAGTAAAGAACTATATAAGAATTAGTTAATTTACTATTTGGACTGACTGAGTTTCTGCTACAGAGCGCTGACTCTGTGCATTACACATAGTGATATTTTCAGAAAGTTGCGAGGTAAGTTGAGCCTATATTTTGAAATATTGCAGGATTTACAAAAAGTGAGTCATTTGTGATCTTATTCCATTTATCATCTGCAGGTTTTGCCTCTTAAAATTAAGACATGGAAACTCATAAATATGCAGTAATTGGACATATTTCAACACATGTTAGAGCTCCTCTCACACAACACATGTAGAAAAAGAGACAGACGCTTGCATGAATGATGTTGTTACAACTAATTATACCAAACGGACACAAAACATTACGTGGATTGCAGACTTCATGTGAAACCATACGATGTGGTGGTTTTATCAGACCATTTTTCTCATACTTGCCAATTGCATTTAATCTGTTAATACTTGCTCATACACGTCTCTTCAAGGTACATGTACTAGGCTATCATGACCATTTTTAATGTCTGCAGTACTGTATGTGAAAAGTACTCTTAAAATACTACTAGAGACTGTGGTAGCTTAGTGGTAGAGCATGCAATTCGGGCCAGAGACTACGGATTAGAACCCACTGTAGGACAACAGGAAAGGCATCCAGCCTTAATACCCCAAACTCTATCTATGTTCATATCCATCCCCACAACGTGGGGACTAATCTTAACACTTAAAATGGACCTCTCACTCTAAAAATATTCTCAACACAGCAGACCATATATGAATGAATGGATGGACTGAGGAATGAGTAAATAACCAAGGATAACATATATTCAGAATACCTCTGACTACAATTTATCCAAAAACATTATTGGATGTTTGAAATATTTCAAAGGATCCCTTTTTTACTTCTTTCTCCATGTCTTCCTTTTGCATCCCCCTCAAGGTTGTATACTCGTGTAGTAATAAGCTGCCTGAGGAAATGTGAAGGATGCTGAATTTATATAAACTAATTTCGTTGACGTGACGGTAAAGATTCTTGAATGAACCGCGCATAAACAAATGTGCATAAACACACGCACACACGCACACACACACATAATGCAAACATATGGCATAGTTTAGATTAAAGCAAGCTAATTAAAAAACAAATATAAATTAAGTGATCACATACACTGAGCTCATCTCTATCTTTACGGCTCCTCATCTCTCTTTCACACACACACACACACACACAAACACACAGAGTCATCTCATAAGTACTGCATAGACTAAAAACTTAAAACCGGATGTTCAAACCTGCCTCCAAGTTTGCCTTGGCTCATTTGACATTTTGGAAAGGTGCAAATAGAGAAAAGAAATGGGATTGCCAGAGACTTCTAAGGGCAACAGTAAGTGGCAACAGAGTGATAGCTGTACTGAGCTCTGAGCTCCATCACCATACTAAGAGCTGTTAGCATTAAACTGGAAATTAGAAAATTAGACACATCTTCCGGTTTTGCTGCCCTACCCTCCCTCTTTCATTTTTACTCCTCTGTCTGTTAAAGAGATTTTTCCCTCATCTGAAATCAATTTTGGTGAGCAGCAGGGTTCGTTTTATGATTGGAAAATATAATGAAGTAGTTATGGAGCATTGTATGGCTGTGGCTAATAAACTACAAATGTTATAACAATAAGCGCAGGTTCATGGGAGTAGATGCAAAAGGTTGACCCTGGTGTCTCAATGTCTGCTAAATAATGTATCTAAAAGGCCTTTTCTGTCTTTATGTGTGTTTTTGAGGGCAACATTGCCAATCATCCCCACATTTACAATTTCATGTAGCTGATATATTATCTATTTATATATTTATAATCACGGGTTAGATCCTACCACAGGATATCAGGAAAAGCTTCTGACCTTAATCCCCGATGCTCCATCTAGCTCCATGTCCAACCCTACAACATGAAGATTAATCATGACACTTAAAATGAAACTCTCCTCGTTTCCTATAGCAAGAGATCCATTTCACATATCACGATTAGTCTCCACAATATGAGGTGGATACAGACTTAGATAGAGCTTGGGGGAATAAGGCAGGATGCCTTGCTAACACCCTGTGGGGGTTTCAAACCTATAGCCTCTAGCTCATCATTTCCCAAAGTGTGTAGTCTACCACTAAGCTACCGTATCATCACTTAAAGGATGTTACTTGTGTGAGTTACTTCTTTCTGTGTTTATGTATACTGACTAATGTATCTGTTGGATGGTTTATATATTGGTTTGTTGACTTTTATATTGGTATATACCTCTAAATTGATTCGCTGGATTATATATTGATCCACTAATTTTTGCACTGATTTACTGTCATATATGCACATATACCAGTATTAGCTGGCTGACTAATGTATTGATTTATTCATGAATTTTACACGGTAGCAGCAGTGACCTCAAAGAGTTTGTTTTAACTTTTCATGCAAACACACCACAAATACACACATATGAAGGGCTACAGTGGCATCAAAGCATGTCTTTCCATGCCCAATCACACAAACACACAGACCCACACACACACACATACTCAAAAATATATTAAATGCCTGTAATATTTTTTTGTTATAGTCAAGCGAAGCAAAGGTACGCTTGTGTTACCTGATGCTGCTCATGCTGCCCGCCTCTGATCCGATCTTGCATCGCTCTAGCTGGGTCGCCACAATCTGACGCTCTGCCTCCAGCTCTCTGGTAAGACGTTCAAACTGGAGCTCCTTGAAATACAGAGAAGTAGAGAAAGTTTGTGATTTTCATCCTTTATTTTGGGGGACACTCCATTTTTGTTCTCTTCTGGTTTATGGGCAACTGGGTCATGTAACAGTTTGGGAGAAAGTCCGAAAATTACTCAAAACGATCTGAATACCCTGCAGAACGCCTTTAGACAATGAAATCTCAGCAAATGCATGGCCAGAGGGTTTACCTTGTTCTCTGACTTCCCTTTGGGGAGTGGAAAAAATTGTCTCTCAACAGGGTGGGATATGAAAATATATCACAGTTCTGGGTCAAGGGCACAAGCAGGAGTATTAACCCAAACCTGCATGTCTTTTTGATGATAGGAGGAAAATTGAGCACCACAAACTTGCACCAACAGATCGAGCACATGCAAAATCCACGCAGAAAGAATCTGGGAAGGGATTTGACCTGGGACCTTCGTACTGTGAGCCAACAGTACTAACCAATGCACCACTGTGCTGCAGTCTCTATAACTGAATGGTTCTATCAGAGTTCATTAGAAGCGTTAACCTACTGCCTTTGGAAAAACCATCCACCCCATCCCTTGACAGGAGTCTCTGTAAGGAGATAATTTGTGTTATTCACCTATCTGTCAGTGTTTGTAATGTTTTGGCTGATCAGTGTATATGGTCATTTTGTGTGTATTTGTATAAAAGGTGTGTATATTATTTGTGAGAACACATGTGACCCTGTAAAGCCTATATTTAAATAAAGTAACTCTGTGTGTGTGTGTGTGTCTCCCCATGCATGTGTGTGGGAGGTCGCTGTCTGATGCATTAGCTCTTTTAGTCATTTAATGGTGGTCCTCCATATCAGTCATCCAACTGTAAACCAAACAGATGGGCTTCAGCCCAGAAATCAACGTGTGTGCTTGCGCGTGCATGTGTGTGTGTATTCATGTTTTTTTGTTAAATCTGGGTTAATCATGGCCACGCAGAGCCAGATCAATAGTGCAGTGAACTCCATCCGTCAGAAGGATTCTGATGTCTGTGTGTGAATGTGCACACACAAACACCAGAATGTTAATATGTGTGCGGTAGAGAGAGTAGAAAGTGTGTGCACTGGTTTGATTGCTTTTTGAAACCCATTGGAGGTTTTGAATGAGTTGATCCACAGGCCCTATCTCTAATCTCCAAACCCAATCCCCTGTCTGTCTTGCTATACAACATACACTGAGCTCATCTCTATCTTTACCA
>OMLC01037733.1:5740-23241 GCA_900302585.1 Regalecus glesne
CAACTTAACCCCGCCCCCAAACACACACACACACACACACACACACACACACATACACACATACACACACACACACACACACACACTGGGTAAATACTGCATTTAATTGTCGAGTGCACTGTGGAGGAGCTGAGGAGAGACGTCTAGACCGATTATGTCCCCACATAAGCACAATTAGTGACATCTGTAGTCCCCGCAACTGCCGATCAACTTAATCACTAGAGACGGTTGAACGTCGCTTTGCATATCATACATTTCCCCTATAGTTCATGTAATGAGTTTCCTGACACAGTCTGAGGACCAACTCTGCCCACTCGGCAGCTATCACTGGCCTTCACTGGAAGAGGGATCCCTCCTAGGATACTCTGACTCAGCTCTCTCCGATGCTAGTCTCCTATATGCTTTTCTCTGGATCATGGGGTCTAAGGGTGGTGGGTGTTGTAGCCAGAAGATTCCACAGAACAGCATATGATTACAGAGCTCCCTGGGATTGATTAGGAATCAGGGCTGTGTGACCAAAATTTGACCTGTTCACACATAAAATGGCATGTCTCCCCTGTTCTTGTCAGAGATAGCGGTGGTGGGTCATCTAGTGTGTTACAGCTAACAGAAATAGGCTCGGTAATGGTCTGTCTGACTTACCACTGCCCCGCCCCCCTTAACCACGTCCTGTTCTTGATGAGTTTCAAATCAAACCAGGCATTGTTTTATGACAACTGGATTTTAGAAGAAGTGAGGCTTTAGTGAAAACATATAACTTAATTGCTTGAAACCACTGCTACCATCCAGGATCTCCATCCTTCTGACACAGAAATACTGCATCCCTCCCCTGCTGGAGTGAAATTCATGCATCAATACTGAGTAGGTTTTATGAATTACATTTACAGTGCATTTGGTGGGTAATGCTGTACAATGCAAAGCTAGGTTCCACTTGACCCGAATGGCGGAATGAGGACTGTTCCCCCAGGTGCCTTTCTCCGCAGTAATATCCGCACAAAATGGGCCTATCAGAGGGTGAAGGGTACTTATGAGAGACTAATCTATTGATATTAAAAAAAGAACTCGCTGTGAAGATTCTTCTGATGCATTTCGTACCACGGTAGAGGGCAGAATATTTTAATCTGCTGCTCCATTTTGCAGGCTTTTATGCTAGTGCTAGACTACAACAATGTGATGATAAAAGTAGACAGGCTGTCTCTCAGTCAAACCAAACTCTGCTTGAAAAATGGCACCAGAGCTTTTAAAAAAATGGTTTACAAAAAATAAAGTCCCACATGGGGAAATTTGGAATTCTCTGCATCTTAACCCATCCTATTGAATAGGAGCAGTGAGCTGTCAGCATATGGTGCTCAGGGACCAGTTAGGGGTTCAGTGTCTTGCTCAAGGACACCTCGACATGCTTGGTGCATGACTGGGGATCAAACCTGTGACCTTCTAATTGCCAGTCAACCGCTCTACCCGCTGAGCTATGCCGCCCCTTAGGGCAGATTCATAATACACTTCATGTTTTTGTCAGCTCTTCCAAAGGATCCCACTTCACATAGGCTAATCATAATTAGATTATTTGTCAGCATGGGAAGAGAGCTGACCAGCTATGTTGTATGATGTGGAGACAGCAGCACTGATAAAGAGACAGGAGGTGGAGCAGGAGGTGGCAGAGTTGAAGATGGTAAGATTTACTTTGAGAGTAATGAAGAAGGACAAGATTAGGGATGAGTATATTGGAGGGACAGCTCAGGTTGGTTAGTTTGAAGACAAAGCAAGAGAGGCAAGATTGAGATGGTTTGGACATGTGTGGAGGAGAGATGCTGGGTATGTTGAGAGAAGGATGCTGAATACGGAGCTGCCAGGCGAGAGGAAAAGAGGAAGACCAAAGAGGTTTATGGATGTGGCCGGTGTGACGGGGTAGATGCAGAGGACAGGAAGAGATGGATGATCCACTGTGGTGACTCCTAACAGGATCAAAAGTAGAGGTGGTAGTAGTAGATGATTCTACATCCAAACAGAAAGTGAACAAGCCATGAAAGAAGAGGGGAAAGGGCAGCCCTCTGAGAGCTCCCTCAAAGAGCCTGCAAGAGAAGAAGAGATGGCATTATTTAAGTGGCTGAAATGAAGCTTCCTGTCTGATAGCTTAATTGCCAATTACTGAGAATGTGCACTGGGTTGTTTTTCTTTTCTTTTTGTGCTCTCTCTCCTTGTCCATGGATGGCTATTGAAAGAGATCCATTAGTCAGCCAAAATGGAAAGAAGAGGGAGTTTTCACACGCTTCTGCTACAGGACACCTCACCGATCAAAATGGGGAGGGGGTCTACTTGTTTCCAATATCTTCTGTGATGATTCATAGACCCTATTAGATAAGGTAGATATGGACCGAAATGAAGCATGGAGGATCAAGGCCAGATGTCCTCACTGGTGCTCCATAGTGGGTTCAAACCCACGACATCTGGCTTACAGAACTACAGTGATTAGATGATCATGTTTTCAGAGCTCACGGAGGGATAAAGCTACATCTGTGTAATAGGAGGAAACCTTTCTTCTCTAAAGCTATTCCTCTACAGAAGCTTAGTGACTGAATTGCAATTTTCATTTGAATTTCACACATTTCAGGTATAGGCAGCATAGCTCAGGAGGTAGGGCCATAGTCGAGTAATTAGAAGATTGGTGGTTTGATCCCAGGCCTCTGCAAAAAGCGTGTTGAAGTGTCCTTGAGTAAGACACTGAACCTCTAACTGCTGAAGCCCTGAGATGGAACGGCGGTCTGACCAGGGTGTCTCTTCCCCTTTTACCCAATGAGTGCTGGGATAGGCTCCAGCATGACTCCTTGACCTGTCTTTGGATAAGTGGTTAACGCTGGATGGATGGATGGATGGATATTTTAGGCTTCTATAATTCTCACCCTGAGTGACTACAGTGCTGTCCTACAGTTTTTTTTTATTTTGCTGAAAGATTTTTTTCTGTCTTTGTTGGGGCACATCTCCATAACTAGGAGTGAAATGGGACAAATCAGCTTTTACGTTTATGTTACCACCAATGGTGGCTTTAGTCCAGAGCCACTTGGGCTTCTCGGGTCGAGCGTGTAAACTGTGCAGCCTTCAACAGCTATTTGCAAGGTTAATGGCTTTGATAATAACCTCTATTTGTCAAATAGTTTCATTAGCCCCTGTCCTCTGACCTATTCCACATAATGTTGTCACGTGTGATGGGCATCCGATTATGGGGAAGTATGATGATCAATAGATCAACATACAGCACTCCTGGCCTGGCTGCAGAATAAACCTCCATCCGATGTTGTGCTGCCTCTGTCACAAATCTGAAATAACAAATGGACTGTCCCAAGGGTAAAGCCATCAATAAAAATATAATGTGTGGATGATGATGATGAATTAGAGCCCAGCTTTTTGAGTATAGGCTGGACTCCGAATAGATCGATCTCCTTTGTATTCACATTAGTTTACTAAATCTGCATTTAAATCAATGGGGCAACACTCTATTCCACTTCATTGAATTCAAAAATGTTAATAATGTCCGATAATCAAAAGCCGTTTATGAAAGCACCCCACTGTGTGCTATTGATTTTGCCGTGTCCGAGCCAGTAATGCACTCCATTCACTAATCACTCAGACAAAATGCACTTTAGAAATAACAAATGTATTCTGGATTCAATGGCATGGATTTTTTTTTTATCCCTGCTTTGCCACAGGTTGGAGATTAAGCATGCTGGCATGAATTTTAATAAACCCAAAGTCACTAACCTGAGCCTTCTCACAAAAAAACTGATCGAGGCACTGATGTGACTTTTCGTAGGTTGTTTTCGTGAAATAGAAAGAGAAAGAGCAACGCTGATGAGAACTTTCTACAGTGTAATTTTAGAAGAAGTTGTATTCATTTGTCATTGTAAATACACACCATCAAACGTGCTCTCTCCATTTAACCCACCCTTTTGTACAGGAGCAGTGAGCAGCTGGAGAGCCCTGGGGACCGACTCCAGTTCTTTTCTTTTTAGGGGCAGCATACCTCAGGAGGTAGAGCAGTCATCTAGTAATTGGAAGATTGGTAGTTTGATCCCCAGCCCCTTCAGTAAGTGAGCAAGAAACTGAACCCCTAATTGCTTGGGACAACAGATGAAAATTACCCTGGCGGCTAAATCTGGCATATTTACATTCAAAATGTTCATTAAAATGTATTGTCCCTATAAACGAGATTTTACTATTACATATTATTATTATTATCATCATCGTCATCATCATTATTACTAGGGGTCACGGTATAAAATGCAATGTCATTCTAACCATAATGCATGCACACTGAGTAATGCCATAGTCGACCTACATGAACTCACATGCAACACTTGATGTGTTAATCTAGTGTGCACTGAAGCAAAATTGTTAATTTGTGATAATGGGCTATACAAATAAAATGGACTTGACTTCCATGGATTGACTATATAATACTACATAACACATAGAAAACTAATCACGAGGGATGGCACCAAGCACTGCTTTATCATAACAGCAGTGACACTTAAGACCCATGAGATCATATTGGCTCACTAATGGTTGCACAATAGCACTGGTTTAGATGTACCTGTGTCGCCTTAACCTAAATGTCACAGGATGAACAAAATGTAAATATACTATATAGAAAAGGAAACAAAGGAGGTTATTTATTTGTTCATTGACTTGGAGATATGTGTGTTGAAAATCCATTAAATATGGATGGACACTGAAAGGGAGATGACCCATACTGAGTTTCCACAACAATGGGGGCCAAAGGAGACATTGCACAGGCTGTAATTTATGGTTCTGACTTCTGCACTAATATTCATGTACATACAACCTGCAGCCATATATATAGCCATATATATAGGGGCCATGTTATAGCTCATCTATCTGCTGTTGTTTTGTTTTTTTCTCAGGTAATAATATGACACTTGTTATGAGGAGAATAGCTTGCTTTGAATGGCATTCTGCAGGGGATTTTACCAATATGTACTTATAAAGCAGGTTGAAATGGATATAAGCCAGTTAAATCTTGCCTGCAGCCAGAGGCAACTTGAGCCTCAAAGATGTGGTGCATTAGTTCTGCTAAGTTAACCGTGAATGCTAATTGCAGGAAGGACAACTGTAACCCTTGCCCTGTGGCCATGAACCCATTAAATCACACAGAGGGTTTCAGAGACACAGAAGTCACACAAAGAGGCAAACCTGAAAAGGCCAGCATTCTGAATTCAGTTTAAATGGGGATGACAAGTAACTGTTTTCCCAGGTCTCACTGGGAATTGCCCCCACCCTACTGTGTTTTGATGGTGAATGAAAGTAGAAACTGCCTGTCACTCCTGAGCTGACCACATATCATCAACACAATGCAACAGGTTCTATGTTTTCAAATGGAATTTTCTATCTGAAGCACAAGCCTTGTCCTCAGCTCTCACAAAGCCTAATGGTTGGACCCCAATATGATGTTACAGTTCAAGTACATGTGGTTTCACCCCTGGAGAAAATCAAATGACCCAGTCGCAGTTTGAGATGATGAAGAAATCAGTCTTCAATGGGCTACAACCACCCAGTTTTCCAATTCTGCATTGCATGCAACTCTAAGATATGCAAGGTATACACAACATATCAATCATCTAGCATGCCTATGTATATCGGGAGTATTTCAAGTGGGGCAAAAAAGGACACTACTTTACTATTTTCTGACCTAGCTGAGCAGAACATGAACAGAACAACATTTTCTAAGTTACCTCCTAGTCTGTACTAATACAACTGAACTATCTTGAGCTCAAAATTTTGACTTTCATTTTGGCTTTTTTGACCATAACCAACTCATTTAATTTTTTATTAAAGATGACTACCAAGTCCATAAACTTTGCCTCAATCTGATTCAGTCTCATCTCTTCAAAACACCTTTCTTAGAAAAATATGCAGCACATATTTGAAAATCCAGTCATCAATTTGCAGCATGCTGTTGACAGGAGCTAATGGTGACTTCTACATCTGACCTGCTGTCACATCCGGACGTGTTTGATTTACTAAGCCAGGTCCCAGGTGAACACTACCCCATTGCTGTCTGCCTGCCGGTAAGGAGATGGATGTCTGGGAGTGTGAAATTTACCAGTGGGATACTTGGCCTTGAGCCTTGCCATCTAATTAGGCTCTAATGTAACTACAATGCTCTCGAGGAGATGTTGTCTCGTGCACCAAATCTCTTTAAAAGCATCCCTGGGGCAGGGGCAGCTAGGAGTGAGACAGTGTGGCAGGCCACAACCAGGTCCAGGAGGGAGACTCAGGTTTCATTCCCTAGCTGGGGATCCAGTCAACAGGGCATGTCTCCATTTTGGCCTTGTGTAATAGCTGGTCTGAGTCAGCCCCCACATGTCCCTTGATCTTTGGCAAATCAGGTCAACCAACTCATGTGTGAAACAGATACAAGATGAAGCCTGCTTATGTGTTACTGTGCTGATTATTACTACGAAAACTACATTTTCCCCAAATTGGAGATAGATACTTGTTTACATCTGATAAGCCTCCATAAACACCTCACTTTAAAACACCTATTCTATATTCCATCTGTATGTCCCACCTTCATCTGTCAGATGAAGGTACATCTACTATTGCTTGCAAATTGGAAGGACTCTGCAGATGACAGCCACAGTATATTGAAGAGGGTACGTTTTTACATATCGCAATTAGTCCCCACTTGTGGGGATGGACACAGACTTGGATAGTGTGATGGATTAAGGCCGGATGCTATTCCTGATGCCCCACGGTGGGTTTGAACCAGCAACATCTGGCTCATCAATTCCCAAAGCAAGTGCTGCACCACTGAGCTACCACGGCCCTGGTATATTGAAGCCTCTTCCTAAATGAGCTCTACTCCTGAGATGGGGTCATTATCCCAAAGAGCTCAACTGTGCCATCAGAGACAATCAATCTCTCAACACAAGCACTGTGTGATTTGGAGTCACTGCAGTGGCACACAGTCAAACAAGCACACTCTTCATTCACGAGGTCATAGTTAAATATAGATGCCATGATAAAATGAGGTTTCCATGTCTACTTACAAATTCTAACTTTTTAAACCAAAGACAGAATTTGCACAAGATGCCATTGTTATTTGAATATTTCTTGTGTAGTAATAAAAAAAGGCAAGTCCTCTTAAAACAATCAGAAGTAGAACTTTGCCAGTGTATCAATATTTACTAATCCATCACGTGATTTCCCCATTTCCACATGCCTTATGCAGAATAGTATCACCGGCCTGATATATTAGAAACCAGTCTTCAGAGATAAGGTGACCAGCTGAAGGTCATCTGCGCCCGCCTCGGTGAACCTAAGAGCCTTTTGTGGTTGGGTTAAATGTACATGACAGGCTGTAGAAGCACAAACACCCATTTTAATTGTCATGTAATGGTTTCATGCAGAGCCAATCTGTCTGCAACACTTCGGTGGCTGGATACTAGAGTCTGACCACAACCCACAGCTGTGGTGAAGAGGGCCTTTGCAAAAAAAAAGGCAATTGCAGAAGCTCGAGAATGAGACTAGAGACATCTTTATGCAAAAGTGCTAGGAGGAAGATACCGCTTGTGGATGGAGTGGACTGATTTGTTGCAAGTTACAGTTATTGGGGTATGTTCCCGCTACTGACATCACTTTTAAAAGCCCAATGCAATATGTGTGTTTTAATCACCTGTCACTATTTCTCTAAGTTATATTAGCAAGATAGAGAGATGCCAATCATGATCCTGCCAGATGTTTAATGCATCTGACAAATGGGTTTGTGATTTTTTTTTATAAGCCATCCAAAGCCAGTGAAGAAAACTTTAACAGTTCTAGTGCTCGCTCAAAGCAACTCAATTTTCCAATTTAGTGGAAGCCAAAGATGACAGGAAACAAGGTAATTTACGGTAGAGCCGCAACAAACTACAGCCATTTTTCCGCCTGCTTTATACACAGTAATTACCCTCCAAAACGAATACCATTTCATATTATGCTGCGGTCTGAATCCAAACCCAACGTCAGACTGTCTCATTATCAGTAATCATGGGAATTAGTTACATCATTTAAACCAAACGAACAAATCATTTCCAGGATACCACAGAGGCAGATTGACTCATTAGAAAAATTGAGGTTCTTCAATAGAATAATTGACTTTTACATCTTCTCTGCTTCATTTGCTGAATGGCTTTAGAAATAGCCCTATGGGGGAACAAAAAATAAAAATAGATCCTAATAACGGTAAAAGCTGCAGTGGTTTACATATTCTAGTTAATAGTTGCAGATCAAAGGTGCCAGAACCTCTTTGCAGCACATATCCTTTGTGTTTTAGAATTAAAAAAAAAAAAAGAAGAAAAGTCTGGATATCAGGAAAGGTGTAAGACTGTAAGGGGCTGTGAAGTTACACAGTATTTCTCCTCAAGTAAATACTATTCACTCTGGTGAAGCAACATCTGCTTTAGGGGTTCACTTCAGGCAATATAGTGGGACTTCGCCAAGGCCATAGCCTTGTGATATCTATCAGCACGGGTCACTGTCTGGGGGCAAGTGGAGCCCAAGGCAAGACTAGTGGATCATCGCTTTCCTTCAACACTTCATGAGAAGAACAGCCTCTCTGGCCCCAACACATTCCTCACATTTGGCAGCCTTTTCTTTAAGGGGCCAAGCGTAAGCAAAATGTTCATATAGAAACCAAATTCAAACAGTAGGTCACTTTCACAAAGTTCACTTTTTATTATCAAAAAAATTTTGACATCAGTCTATTCAGTTCTTTTTTTTATAGCAAAGTTTAGGTTCAATGTCATCAGGCTCTTTAGGGAAAAACAGGTTTAAATGCATCATCGATATCTTCTTATCTGCAAAACGGTTTAAGAGATTTATTAGCTATAATGAATCATGAATCCACCAATAACCATTAGCTATCCTTCTGTGCCAAGTAACGTCTTAACAAATCCGGTGAAAAGAATTTGAAGATCTGAATTTACTGAAACAACAGCTAGACAGCATATACAACACTGACAATAGGAAGCCAAACGAGATGTACCAAAAGTGAAGTGATATCATAAATTAATAAACAGTAAGATAATATAGATACTGATGTACTGGAGCAAAAGGAAAATGAAAGGAAATTATATTAATGATAAACTGGATGCCAGCAGATATTCCAAATGTGATATAGACTTGAATTGGCCACATTTTACAGGACATGGGCAGAGGATACCATTCCAAGGAGGACTTAGGTTGACCTGTGGACCAAACACATAAGAAAATAGAGTTCCCAATCAACTCATGAGAAG
Source organism: Regalecus glesne (assembly GCA_900302585.1). Classification (NCBI taxonomy): domain Eukaryota; kingdom Metazoa; phylum Chordata; class Actinopteri; order Lampriformes; family Regalecidae; genus Regalecus; species Regalecus glesne. The sequence goes on from OMLC01037733.1 coordinate 15,034, forward strand.
TAGCTAAACCCATGCAGTGGAGATAAGAGAGATATCCCAGCAACAAACTAGACTTTCATAGCAATATTTCTGTCTGAGGTCAAACTCAATCTGAAGGCCAAATTGACTAATGTAAAACAGACCACATAAAGCATTGCTTCTAGCTCAATTCAGTTGGACAGTATTTGAATCAAAGCCAAATTCTTGTTAAAAAAAAACCAAGTTGCTTTACCAACTGCTTTATAAATATCTAAATGAAATGTATGGCCCTGCAAATTGCTACTTGTATTACCTTTAAGATATTGTTTCCTGGTATGGAAATACTCTGCTGCATCAAATTGGGTTTAAAATAATACTGATCTAGAAATATTTTATTGGGGGAAAAATATTTCACATTAGATTGAGTAATTAAAAAGTCTCATCAGATAGGCATTTAAGATCAATCTCCACACTTAACAAATGAACTGAAAAACAGCTTCTGTTCAAGCTGTGGAGCTGATGAATTCAGACATGTCCTCAGTCCGAGGAGACTCAGGTTCTACCAGCACTGGTAACGTGCATCATTTGCAATATTACTCACATCACTTTAAGCCACTCCATCTGCCCACTGCACCCTTACTGCATTTTTTCATCTCATAGATTGTATTATTTTACTTTATTACTTATTTATTACATTTATTGTTTAGACTCTGTACTTTTTGATTGCTGCTCATTTATATTTCTTATTTTTTTCTTGTCCTCTCATTCTCTATGCACCATTTGAGACTGATACAATTGCAATTTTGTTGTGCTTGCACAGTGACAATACGGTTATTGAATCTTGAGTATTAACTGTGGATGAATTCTAATGTTAAAATATTAAACGGCATAAATATAAAATGTAAAATTAAACACTGTATTGAAAGGTGCCTTTATCCACACTCAATAATCCAGGTAAGGAAATCAAAAGAAAAGTTGAATCAAGTCATCTGGATACATCTTCAGACTGAGGCTGTCACCTGTATGAGTGATGAAATGTTTCTTTCAACAAATGTGTATCCAGATGAATAAATTCAACTTTTTTGTGGCTGTATTAAAAGCTTTGGAGGGTAAGACAGGCTATAGATGAACCATAAGCATTGATATTACAAACTGGTTGAGTGAGGGGATTCTCTAAAGTTATCATCTGTCTGTCAACTGTCGGATATTGAAAAAGTCGAAAGACAAAGATAAAGATCAGCATATGTCGCAGCTGTGCGTGCTCCTTGTCAATGCAGCCACTCACAAATTCAGCTAGTGGTTAACTGATGCTATGCGGTGCAAGGGACCGCAGGGAAGTGGAGGACTCACTTGGGCTTGGTTTCAGCATCTGTGACTTGGCGGATGAAGATGGCATCCTCCGGGTGGGAGATGTCTCCCTGCTCTTGCATGTAAGAGGAGGCTATGGCAAGCAAGGTGCCATCATTGCTAAAGGCCAGTGAGGCGATGCTGGTCGGGTAACGGTGGAACTGACACAGGCGCTTCTTGTTGAATGGGTCCCATATGTTCACAAAGCCATCTGAGCCACCTGGTAGAAGGAGAGATTCAAGGTCAATGTCAAGAGATTTTAGCAATTGAAAAGATTAAAATCTTTAATAATGCTGTTCTCTATGCAAACTTTGCTGCCCGAAACCTTCAGGTCTCAGGGAAAAAAGAAAGCATTAAAAACTCAAAAGTTATAGAAATTTGAGCTATGAGGAAAAAAAGTCAACAGGTAATAGAAAAAAGTTTAATACAAATAACTGAACAAAAATATGTTGATTTAATTAATCATTTCCAAATAAATTAGACAATTATTCCCTTTTCTGAATACTAGAGTGGATACTATCGACAACTCAACTATACCTGTGGCAAAGGTGTTGTGAACACTGTGAAATGAAATGGCGTTGACAGGGTAGACATGCTCAATTCCATTCTCTTTCAGCCTGTGGCATTTGAAGGCATACTTCTTCTTCTGAACTTCTTGGCTTGGGTCCAGGTACTCCACAGCCACACGGCCTTCAATTGAACTCAAGACATAGCCCTGGAGGAACACATAGGATATGATGTTACCCTCTAAACTCTTTGTATTGACATGGGAACTTGTGACACACTCATGTGTGATTTTTTTGACTGCATCTTTTAATAGAGCCATGCAGATGGAGCCTTAGGTTCACCAATAAACAAAACAAATTCTGTCTCAAGTTGTACCTGTTTGTTGGGGAAAGCTCTGATACAACGAGTCTGATACTTAAGACTGGACTCTCGTCTTTGCTGTACATAGCCCATGTTCCTTAAATCCCACACCAAGACTCTCCTTCCAGCTGTGCCTACAATTAGTCTGTCCCCAGCCACAGAGAGGGTGTACACCTGTTAAAGGGAGCACAATTAGGAGACAAGTATGAAACATAGTAGAAATGGCAAACACTTAACAGATATGTCTTTATGAGAAGCCTGTTTTATATGTCACAATTAGTCTACATGCTGTGGAGCTGGACATGGATGTAGATGGAGCCTGGAGGATTAAGGCCAGACGCCCTTCATGACTTCCCATGGTGGATTCAAACTTGCTGCCTCTGACTCGTCAGTTCCCAAAGCTAACCACTGAGCTACTACGGCACCTACAAATATGTCTTTATGCATGCTCAATAATCCAAGTAGGGAAATCAGAAAAAGTTGAATCAGTTTATTTGGACATTTATTAGGAGAAACCTTTAAACACTCATCTAAGTGAGTTCTTCAGTCTCAAATGACTGCAGATATCCCTAAACATCATAAACAACTGTTGCATAACAACTGAAACCAAAAATTGGCTTCACATTTACTAAAAATGTAATAGTCATGTGTACTATTGACAAAGGATTGTGGAAAATTTGTGATCACAGAAAGTGGTCCACCCCAGGGACTCAGTCCCATAGCATAAATAGAGAAATATAGTGTATGCTGTTAAGTGCCCAGAGGATTGCTGTGACTTGAATATCAAGGAAAGCACCCGTTGGCCAAGAGCATGGCAAAACATAGAAAAGCTACTAATGCCTTCAGTCAAGACTCCGCAGTGTACACCCCTCTCCAGGCCATTGACCACTTGTTCAAGGATGAGGATTGGCACCTCCTTGATAGGTAGGAATGCCAGTTTGAATGGAGATGGGGGTCAAAGAGGTCATCTATGTGAAGAGGGAACTACCATCTCTGAACTGGGAGGTACATCCGTCACCATCTTACAATGCTGTGATTTGCAAATATTTCCGAAGCCTCTGTGAATAGCACACTTAGCCATTGAAACTGTAGTTAATGAGCAATTTGCATTGGAAAAAATTAATTGGTTTCCATTGTTATGTAACTGTAATATTTATCTTTGGGGATACCTGTAGCCACTGGAGACTGAAGTAGTCACTTTGATGAGTGATGAAACCTTTCTTCCAGTAAACATTGTCCACATAAACTGATTCAATCTTTTGTGACTTTTAATGGATACTTCCACAACTAATAATCATGACTAAATGGGAAAGAAGCCCTGTTTTGGAATGTGCAGGAGAACCCTTTAAGTAGTTTTATTTATTTGAAAGTAAAAATCTTTGAACAAAGTGATCCTTCTCAATATACACATTCCTAGTATTTGGCACAAAGTACTCAGAACTAGACAGCCAAAACAATATTGATGAACTTGTGATAATTTTTCCGATACCTTTTCAGGCTGAGTAAAGGTACCAGCGTTGCAGGGTGTCCTTGGGTCCCACAGCCGAACTGACTTGTCCCAGCTACCAGTTACCATGACATTGACCTCTGGGCAATATTCCACACAGCGAATGGCAGCATCATGTGTTCCAACTACTGTATCTGTTCAGACAGAATATATAAACAACTGCAAGTGAAAGTGAGTCTGGAGTTAATGGATTTAGTCACTGGTTAAATTATTTGGTCAGGAACCAGATGATATTCAGCTTCACGTGAAAGACAGATGTGCTGACAGACATACCTTGATCTGTGTTCAAATCATGGGTTTTTAACTGTGCATCTAAGCCTCCACTCCAAGAATGCGTTGGGTCCTGCAGGTAAGAGGTGATGATATTCACATGAATTGCTCAATAACCAATGCTCATGATCCTATTCACAGCTGGTGTCAAAATCTGGATATGGGATCATAATAATGACCTACTCTATCATTCCCTCTACATTTACACCTGGTATTATTTGTATTCAATAAAATTTATGAACTGATAATAGTTTTCCACAAAATATGCTAACTTCGTTTTCAATTATCTTCAAAAACAAAACAATTTACAGGTATAGAGAAACAAAAGCAGACATTACTGAACAGTCTGTTGTTATTTAATTTTCCTTAACATGAAAGGCTCTGTCTGAAAGGTGAGGTTAGTAATTACAATCTGATGACAGTTCCAACACTATAGGTGGAAACTTTGCATCCACTGTAAAGCTTTTATCAATACTTGACTTACTATAGACGAGATCTAGTCAAGATGACATATGAAATACTTTGAGCATCTGCTACTCACATTAACAAAAGTTAGCTATCTGGAACCAGTTGCATTTTGGCAAAACGGTGTCAAATCGAAGAAATGTTTTAAGACATGACTAACATCGTCACTTACATAGAAAGCACAATCAAGAACTGGAGCTGTGTGCTGGTACTTCATTCTCATGGTGTTGCCGCCAACATCAAAAAGGCGAACAGTGGAGTCCCAGGAAGAAACGAGTAGAAATTGAGCAGTACTAGGGCTAAACTTCACAGCAGAGATGCTATCCTCCGGGCCCTGGTTGAGCTTATACTCATTGGAGCCAGTCATCTACCAAGAAGATATGAAACGTTAAAGCTTGGGATCATGAAGTTTTACATGTATGATTCAATGATGGACACAGAGTAAACTTAATTTCAGTTTGATTATTCTTTCCTCAGCACAAGGAAGATAGTAATGTTACCCTATAAAGTAAGAACTCAGCTCCATATACAATATAGACTTCAGATTCAATCTGATTCATTGCTTAAATAAATTCTAAGTAAAATGACACTTGCAAGCTAAGTTAAGCCATTACTTAAATTGGGTACATTTTTTTTAACTTTAGTATAAGGACTGTGTAGGTTTAAAATGTTTTGTCAAATTGTAGTTGTATAGCCCAAACTCACAGGCTAACACGACACCTTATTACAATATAGTATCACTTTAAAATAGAATCAAGCTTACAAAAACATTGTAAATGGTTTATAATCAGGTCCTTAATCAGGCTAACACCATAAGCTATTAACAAACAATGTAATAAGAGTTTTCATATGTTGATGCGGGCTCATTATTTGGCAAGATCAAGTTATTGCTGCACATTTTAATCAATCTATTTTGTTAAATCACATATCTTGCTACAGAGTTCTTACATTGTCTCTTTATTAGTCAGCATGTTAAACTGTCACCTTCATCAGATATTATGTAGCCTCACTATTTCGCAAGCAGATTTTTTGTTGCCCTTTTTATTTCATGTTTATTCACAAACATATGCATACATACACATATGAAATGGTTAATATATCTTGTTAATGAATCACATTGTTCACAACCTAATTAATGAAGTAATTAGTTATCTTATGAACCCTTTATAAGAGTGTATTGATGCATGCTCTACCCTTTATAAAGGTAGTCTTTTTGTTATGTGGTTCAATGTATACATTACATTTGGCGTCAAAGTACAACATCCCTTACCCTCAGACCCTAGCTCTTGGTGAGGAAAACATTCCATGGAAAATATTTTTTTTTAGAGAAGAAGGACACTAAGAAAACATAGCAGCGGTTGAATCCCTCAGCCATGGGGGATAGACATACTTTATGTGCAGAGGGGGCAGCAGTATCAGACTTACAAATAACGCTTAAAGGGGTACCAACAGTCAAACAATGAAGACTGTAGATTGGGTAAATTGCGACAAATAAGGATAAATTATTGAATAAGGGGGTAAGCTATACGCAGAATACATACTGAAGTAATGTCAGTTGCTTTATTAATTAACGTGGCGTGAAGCTAAACAAGTGCAATTCGCTTGTAGAAAAAGCGGAGACAGCCTTCACAAAGCTATTAGCCAAAAACATTAGCCATGCTACAAGGGCCATTGACAGAGAGATGAATGTAGCCGAACTTTAGCGTTAGCTCCGTTAAGGGGTTTTGAACGTTAGATTCCTACGTATACCTTAGTTTACTTTATGCAAATGCAAATCTTTGCAGTATGGAGACATCAGGAGCATCTACTACGTGTGTGTCTTTAAGATAACGTATGCTATTTATTTAACTGGGACATGTATTGTCTTTCCAGGAAATAGACAGACTCCATTTCAACCCGCCACTACTCGCTCAGGTTAGCTAATCCATGTGTGTTTCAAGTGAAGCATTTGCTCACGTTATCAGGCTCAGATATTTTCCTTTCAAATACTCACCGCGGTATGTTTGCGTCGTGGATTCAACTCGTTACTGTCTTAGAAAAGTTATATTTAGCCCTCGGCCTCGTTTGAAATGGATAAATTGTGCCTCAATTACCAAGCTAACAAACTGGATGCGTGCTTCCTCGTTGCCTCCTAGTAGACCCTGATTGGTCCAAACAAATCCACTACTTCTCCCGCTCTCATTGTGATTGGACGAGTTTTTTTCCCAAGCGAACACTTCTGTTACCTCAGAGTGGATCACATGATACAGGTCATTTATCACCCCCCTCCCCTTCACTCTGTACTTGGACATCAAATGCAACTCCTATTTAAAAGCACGTATCAAATCATCATTCGAACTAGTGGCCTTCACATAGCAACAGAATTACTTGTTTTATGTGACTGTAACTCTCTGTCCGTGCCTTTTCCCCGTGTGTGTTACTGTGGAGATGTGAGGTATATAAAAAAGCCTCTTTCTTTTATGGAGGGTAGCCTCGGTTTTCACCCAATTCATTTGGTAGCAATGCTGGATTATAAGTAGAGTTATTAATATAGCTATACGCATTGGGGCTGTGGAAGCTCAGCACCCACCTCGGGAACTGATGAGCCAGATATTGTGGATTCAAATACATCACGGAGCGTCCATCTCCCACACTCCACGGAGATCCGTGTCAGCTCCACGATGCAGGGGGAACCAATCGCCACACGTCAAAAATGACCTCTCTCACTATGGATATACACATGACTGTGACAAAGTGTACCGGTCTTCGGCTCGCAAACTACCAGTGGTTCTTTCCGATGATAACGGGAAAGAGTATCCATGTTTGATCATTTTTTTGCCCCTTTAGGGAAGCCCCATTTTTTTAGGGGAGCCCTTATTTCCTCCTTATCAAAATGCTAATGTGTTTATCTCACCACTTGGCTTCTTATTCACAGCAGATTACTGTAGGGTCAGCAGTGTCGTCAATGAATCTATCTATACGGAATAAATGAATGACCCTGGAAATCTCACATCTCAAGAAACAAAACAGCAGGAAAATAATCAAGACGGCATTGTTTTATTTGGTCCTATGAATATGATCAGTAATGAAAGGCTATAGCTATTCACATCATTCACTGAATCAGTATATGCGGATTTGGTTTTATTTTGAACCTTTAAAAAAACCCGAAACGTTCATGAATGCGTCATGAATGTTCTTAATATTTGAAGAGATGCCATATGCGTCGATGTAATTGGTCTTAACTCGGAGTTATTAACTGTTACTATTGATGTTTAAGAAAGATCTGCCTGTAGCTCTCATAGACCTTGCGCTTAGAGAACTGACGGGCCAGATGTTGCGACTTCGAACCCAGCAACGTGACGTCAGGAAGGGCATCCGGTCCTAAGCCGCCCCCCCCTCCTCCCCCCATGCTCTAAATCTCAGTCCACTCCGACAACGTGGGGACTAAAACGTGACACGTAAAAATGGATCTCTAGTGATGCTTAACAAAACTATGATAAACGCAGTGGTCATGCATGTCCGAGTAACATGGACCTGCGTAAATTCTCCATATAGAAAAAGTGATACAATGTACATGGTAAGCCTGGCGCCCTGTTTGTCAGCAATTATTGCAGGATGTTTTTGTTTTCATTGGTTAAAAGTATGTCTTAACGAACGATGGAGCTGTGCAGGAAAACACGGATGCAGAGAATGTCATGGCGCATACAGGCCTTGCTCCTGAAATATGGTCACATCATCTCATCAAATACACTTGTCATTTATTATCTTAGTTTCTCTGTTACAAAGGAAAGCAAAACCATATTGGGCATGATATA
>OMLC01037736.1:0-43337 GCA_900302585.1 Regalecus glesne
CATATATTTTGGGCTGCATTGTATTTTTATTCACATAATTTTTTAAGGAACTTGCAATGAGTCATTATTAATCTATTTTTACTAATGTTTTGAAGTTAACAACAGGATAGAACTTTATACAACCAATTTTGTAGCGGTGGTTGTAAACTGACTACAGTTCCCATGATGCACACACCCCGCGTCGTGGCTGTGCCTGTCCCAGCTACCTAACGGTATGTGATTTCACATTCTTTGGCTTGCTTAAGTTGTTATCGAAAATTCCTGACGTCGTCTCTATCACTTGGTTTAATTTAAACATTTGAAAGTGACAACAAAAGTATTGAACGTGGTGAAAACCATTATCTATCAGAGCACATAAAGCAATGTCTATATTCACAGGACGGCTGACCGGTTTGGTCTGGGCCAGCATGAAAGACAAAGTATATTGTCTTAAGGTGAGTGCAGGGAAAGGAATACAAAGGTTGCCTGGTTGTGATAAGGACATCTAAGGCCTACAAATCGAACATGCGAGTCGAGACGTTTCTAAAACTGGATGTTAGACACATTCAAATAATGAATGGGAAAATAAATAGCCAGCTTTGAAAGGTTCCTCGTCATCTTAATGCTGTGCATGTTTGATGTGTAGGCTTTGTAACAATAAGATTGTTTATTTAAGTACTGTTGTTTGGGGGACACATTTAGATGTGACACCGTGGTCTTGATACCTGCTCGATTACCCAGGTCTGGGAAACAAAAGAGAACGTTACTGAGGCACTTAGTTGATGACTGCACTCCATAAAGCTCAAGTAAGCAAGACTGCTTTAATTGTCCATTATGTACAGTCGAGATAGAGACAGGACATAATGAAACATGGTGGCAGCGGAGTAAATTGTCAGAATTAACTCGGAAAAGGGAACATTTTAGCTAGATATTAGCAGTTTAAAGCTAGCCTTACAGAAGCCGGCAAGAAAACTACAACCAATTAAGCCGAAACAAAACACAACAACAAAAAACAGCTAGCTGACAGCGATGGAAAGGGTAAACTCCCCTGGAACTTTGGTTTTGGACTTCAACAACTTGGCAAAGTCATGGAAAAGTTGGAAGGAGCAGTTCAAACTTTATATGGAGCTTACAAGGCTAGGCGCCAAAGAGACCACAAAAGTCAAGTTTTTTCAACTATCACATCAGAAAAAAAGGGAGAGAACTTTGGGCCACTATGTCGAGTGCTAGCCCTTCTGTGAGGACCACAGTGACTTCAATGACCAAGTAGTTTGATAACTACTGCAACCCGATGGTAAATGAGCCTGTGGTCAGGTATAGATTCTTCACGAGGGACCAAGGATTGGATGAAAACATGGACAGCAATGTAACAGACTTGAAAGTGCCTGCTAGTAGTTGCAATTTTGGGGACATTAGAGATTCAATGATTAGAGATTGACTTGTGTGTGACACAAATAGCTCAGCGCCGAGGGACAGATTACTTAGGGAAGAGAAGCTGTCTTGATACATGGCTGCACATTTGTGTAGCTTCAGAATTGTCAAGGGAGAATAGCAGAATCTTGGGATACATTCAGTCCAAATATGATTAGGAGCTGAGAATCAAGTCGAGATGTATCGACTTGTATCCTGCTTTTGTGTCAAGCTTACTAAAAATCTTTGCATTGGCAAACTTTGGATTCAGTTCCCCAATGGTGGGTATCTTGTGTGGACATCTTTTCAGGCTGGCATTTCACTTTTGTGAATCTAGGCAAATCTGTAACGATCCATCCCTCTTTGTGCTGAATGCAAGGCTGAAGTACCAATCAGTATGTTGTTCTACTTTTCGTGTTACGCGCCCTGTTCCATGAGTTTGCTGAGATGAGGGGGCAGCATGGCTCAGTGGGTAGAGCGGTCGTCTAGCAATCTAAAGGTTGCAGGTTCGAGCCCCATACCTGCAGAGAAGCGTGTCGGAGCGTCCTTGAGCTAGACATTGGTCCCCTTGTTGCTCTGCTCTGTGATGGACTGGCAACCCTTCAAGGGTGTATCCCTGCCTTTCGTCCAATGAGAACTGAGATAGGCTCAAATTCCCCCTCAACACGATTTCAGATAAGTGGTTGGTTTATTTTAACGTTTTCTCCCATGCAAAAGAAATGCCAGGTGTGAATTTGACCAGTAGAGGGCGTAGTTCTAAACTATGGCTCCCTATTGACTCCTTGGCCTGACTTCGGTTAAACCGTGGATGATGGCCGGCTGGGTGGATAGTTGTTTCTTTTTACCTATTTATCTTGTTGACATAAATAATATAAATTATACTAAAAATGCGTAATCTGTATAAAACATGTTATTGGTGATGAATTAGATACCCCACATGTGTTTGATTTTACTTCTTTTACACATACATGTGGAAACGTGTTGTTTGCAACTCGTTTTGCGTTTAGATTGCGTCACTCTCCAAAATGTTATTAGTCAGAATCCCCTGTAGTTAAATGAAATGTGTGCAAGCGCCCCCGTAAGTGTTACCAATATCATCTCAATGGTCTTTGCATTCAAGCAGCCTTCTTTGTCACAGGCTGTGAAAGCTTTGTTCTTTCCCTGTAATTTAAATTCGTCTCACTAGATGGCGACAAATAACAAGGTAGAACATGTGCCTGGGTGCGCATCGTCCCGAGAAACTTGATGAAGGTAAACTGGTTTATATAGCGCTTTTCTACTCTAGTGACTGACTGATTTATATTTCTTTATTTTATCTGCACAGCTGTTGAGTAAAAAAAATCAATTAAAATCCATTTATAACAGATTCAAACCGAATGTAGACCTACTATACATCAATCAGCCTTCTCCACATTTATTTCTCGATGCCCTATAATGGCCACACGTTTAAAGGTCTAGGGCCATTATACATTTGATGGCACAACACTTTTATGATTCCATATATTATATTGCGTAAAGACCACCTGCTTTTAAAAACATTTATGTGTAAAGAATCAAGCCAATTTTTAGTCGATCATTCAACCACTTAGCTTTAAGCCTACAATAAATCCAGTCTGCGTCCCCCTCTCCGTGAGGAGGTCTTCTCGTTTATACGCATTGCTCTTTTTATCCATCCGTGTCGCGGCGCTGAAGGTTCTCATGCGCCCCTCAAACACGCCACGCCAACTTTCCCAGTGAGCACGGGCACACTGCTCACTGCCACGGACAAGCGCAAAGCGGACAAATCGTTGTTGCAGCTACCTCCCAGCAAGACACTTGTCTTTCTGATGAATTTGACCGACAGAAACGCAAGAAATAACAGTTTTACGCGCGGCACCGGACCCTGGTTACTCCCCTCTCAGGGACTGTTGCTGGGAACTAACGTTGAAATAACTATTTTAGAGTGTACCTGAACACACTGAACACAATGTGGAGTTTACCGCGTCCACGATACGCCGACTGCAATGGTTCTGAAGCCAGTGATGAAATGGAGATCGCTGTTAACATCGGCGGGGTGAAACAGTTGTTGTATAGGGATGTCTTGAATCGCTACCCGGAGACCCGGCTGGCGGAATTGGCTAATTCTGCATTAGAAAGTTCTGAGGTTTTACATTCATTCTGTGACGACTATGATTCCAACACCGGGGAGTTTTATTTTGACCGGGATCCCGACGCATTTAAGTGTATCATCGAACTCTATTACTACGGAGAGATTCATATGAAGCGAGGCATTTGTCCAGTCTGTTTCATGAAGGAGATGGAGTTTTGGAAAATTGATCCGGGTTTCCTGGACGAATGCTGCAAAAGTAACCTTAAAGAGATCGAGGATGAGCTGGCGGAGATTGCCGAGAAAGTGAAAACTATCCTGGTGGACCGGGAAGGGGACCCATCTGCCATCGGCTGGCAGCGCTTCCAAATCTGTTTATGGAGACTCATGGAGAAGCCGGAGTCTTCCCTCCCGGCGCGGATCATCGCCATCGCCTCTTTTTTCTTTATTCTCGTGTCATCCGTGGTGATGTGTGTGGGAACCATTCCTGACCTGCAAGTGGAAGACTTAGAGGGAAACCTCATAGAGCACCCTACTCTGGAGGTCATCGAGACTATATGCATCGGTTGGTTCACAATTGAATACGTCTTGCGTCTGATATCCTCCCCGAATAAGGTGAAATTCGTCCTGTCTTTCATGAATGTCATCGACTTTATGGCGATCACTCCTTTTTACATAGTTCTCATTTTAACTTCGCTCGGCGCTGGGATGATGGAGCTGGCCAACGTGCAGCAGGCGGTGCAGGCTTTGCGCATCATGCGCATTGCGCGCATTTTCAAGCTGGCCCGGCATTCATCCGGACTGCAGACTCTCACATCCGCTTTGAAGAGCAGCTTCAAAGAGCTGGGTCTGCTGCTGATGTACATGGGTGTGGGGGTATTCCTGTTCTCTGCGCTCGGCTACACCATGGAGCAGAATCACCCGGAAACCTTGTTCACCAGCATCCCGCAGTCTTTCTGGTGGGCAGTAATCACCATGACCACAGTAGGGTACGGAGACATATACCCCAAGACCACCCTGGGCCGGTGCAACGCAGCCGTCAGCTTCCTGTGCGGTGTGATCGCCATTGCGCTGCCTATTCACCCAATCATCAACAATTTTGTCATTTTCTACAACAAGCAACAGGTGCTGGAGACTGCGGCCAAACACGAGATTGAACTCATGGCGTTGCGCTCTAGTGACGGCATCTTGAGCGTTGATGAATCCCAGACGTCTGAGAAATCTGTGTGGGACAATACTCTATCCTCTCACGTCCATTTACTCCGACACCCAGGCGTTAGTGCAGGAATCTGCATGGACGCAAGCTTGGACAGCACAGCAGAGGCCTCTGAGTATACCACCACTCAAACAATACCCCAGGACACAAGATATGCCAAGAAAGACTCACCTTGATGTGTTTCTTGGTTCACCAGTGAGTCACCCGAGACATTTTTTTTAACTTAAACCCATGTGGATTTAATGGTAAAATAATATCACTATTAACATGGCTGTAAATATCCTCTCAAGAAATCAGGTCTACTACAGTTGTCTCAAAAGGGTTGCATTTTGAGGAATTGCAGCTATTAGAGGAATGTGCAGTGAGATATTGACTTGATGAGTTATGATGCAGTGTAGTTGGACCTCCTGAGAGAAGTCACGTGCTCACCCGATGGAATATGGGGTGCTGATTAAAAAGCTCCTTGCTGCACGCAGTGCAGACATTTTCCCTTTTACTGACATAACACCCTGTCCTGTGAAGCCTGTCCCTCTCAGCATTATACCGACACATCATATGTGACCATAAGATACATTAGACCATAAATCAGACTGTTTTGTAAGATAGGATAAGATTTTCCTTTACTGCTCCCACAGGAGGAAATTATGGTGTTACAGCAGCAAAGTGAAAAGCACTATCAGAGAGGCATAACATTTAAGGCCTAATATACAACAATTTAAACAAGGGGGGAATATGAATAATAGACAGTATGAACAGAAGAAATAGATTCAGAGGTCAACTAATGGTATGTAATCTAGTTGTTCATCGTGTGAATTTGGTCTGTTTGGGGAGCAGTGCTGATTAAAGAGTCTGATAGCTGGGGGAAGTAAAGACCTGCGGAAAAGCTTCTTCAAACACCTTGGATAGAGTAACCTCCCACTGAATTGTAAATATTACAGAAAGCAGCTCCTTGTTAGGATATGGCACTGTAAGTTTTGTATTTGTAATTGGGATTATGTTATAAATTTAACTGACCGATTAAAGGAATCTGCTGAATTACCACTGCAACTATACACCGTATGTTTTAGGTTCTAATTATATTATTCAAAACTAAGACTGTGGATTGCAGTTGAGATAATACATAATATCTCCTATTCTGGGTTGCGCCTGCCAGCAAGCCTCCCATAGCTGCAAGACATCTTCCTAATGGGTGAGTTGTGTTCTTGGCCACTGTGTTGGGTTGGTGGGTGAGTGCATGGAAGGAGGATGTGAAAGAGGTTAAGGCTACAGCTTGTCGAGCTGTCCGCCCACACACACGTCCAATACTAGAGACTGCTATCTCTCTCTGCAGGGGCCACCAGCAGATTCACACTTGTCAAAGCCTCCTAGAAAGCCTTTTGTCCACCGTGACAGGTAGAGCTGGAATGTCAAAGACACGCTTTGTGTAACAGAACAATATTTCACTCACATGCAAATGCACACATGGACCATCACATTCAAATTTAGATTTACAAACACTCTCTTTCTCTTTCATCACCCATCCGCCAGAGCATAAATAAATACACACACAGACACACACACACACACACACACACACACGCATTTGCATGCACCCCCTTCCCCCATGCATATACTACATAACCCTGATACCTCCTGGCACGATATCAAATTGTTATTAAGCGCAACTTTGTTTTGCAGGGGCTTACGGGGGTCTGGGTGGTTTTAGTTATTTGGAGTGAATAATTGTCAGATGGGGCAATTAGTGCACTTAGAATGGACATCCTATCTATTTCTCTGTGTTATTCTTGCACTCAACTGGCACTGGTGTACATGGTACTGGTTTGACTTGAGATAGTTAACATTCTCATTGCCATACTGTGACCACATTACAAACCACCTTCATATCCGTACTTAACTGTCATCCAGCAGGATGCATGCGTCTGGGATGTGCGTGTGAGTGAACTCACTAGTCCTATACCGCTGGCTCAATAATAGGGATGACTTTCCTGAAAATGCATAGGAATAGATCTGCATTGAGTTACAGCCTGTCAAATGGATGGTAGCACAATCAGCTACCTCTCCCACCTCTTCTGTCTCACTTTCTTAACCTTTTCGATGGGGATTTATTGATGTCTATTTTCTACAGCTAGGGATTGCCCCACATTTAAGCTATCCCATAGGGGTAGCATGACTCACGGGGTAGGGTGGCCGTTCAGTAATCACCAGGGTGTAGTCCGTGCTCATCTCCCGCTTGATCTGTTCCAGTTTGGAGGAGGACAAGGGCTATGCAGTGTGAGCTGCATCTTTGAACACAGACTTCACAGGTTAGTTCTGACACTTCACTTTGCATCACTGGTAATGGCTGTCTGGGTTGCATGTCAGCTACTGTCAGTGTTTTACCTGGCACATACTCTGCAGTGGGGATGCCTGAGCAGGCACTGGCACCTCAGGGGAACCATGTCAAGGGATTTGTTGTCGAACAGAGGGACCAGCGGTTTGTGATCAGTGTGAACTGTGAAATCATCTCGGTCACACAGGTAAGTGGAGAATCTTTCACAAGCCTAAACTGCTGCTAGGTAACCTTTCTCTGGTTGTGCAAAACGCTTTTCAGCATCAGCCAGTGTTCTTGAACACAACGCTACTGGTTTAAGTCCATCAGTATGTCACTGCCGCTGTTCTGCCTCTTTCCCAGTCCGCTGTGCTGATGATGAGTGGGTGCTGCACGTCTTCAAGCCACTCCGCTGAGGTGATTAGTATCACCTGAACTATTCCTGGCTTTTTGGCTAACTTGCCCCTTAACCTACTCCGACTGTCTCCACTGCCCCCCTGCCCTTTCCAATGTTAAATCAGCCATCAGATTACATTTTTTCTCACAGTTCTTTGTCCAGAATCCCGACGATTAGCCTATCGCATGCATTTTCTACCTTCGCTGAGCTGAACTGGCAGGTCTCGGCTAGCTCGTGGAGCGTGCGAGTATATTGCTTTGCTGATTTATCTTGCATTTGCACTCTGAGGTAAAAATGAGCCCTCTCGTGGATTAAGTTCAGTTTCGGTAAAACGTCGTTATTTAACTTCCCCAATACTGTCTCATATTCGCCGTCATCTTCATCATCCCCGAACACAACAGTGTTGAAAACATGTTCAGGTTCTTTACCGAGCACATTCAGCTGTGTGCCAACCTGTACATCCCCAGTATCCATGTTTAGCTTAGTAGCCATTCACTACTTCTGAAACCATTGCCACCACTCTGGCCACTGCTCCGGTTGAGTGAAGTCCAGGTTTTCAGGCGGGTTAAACTTTGCCATGATCCACTGACACTATGTACAAGTCACTGCTTGATAATTAATATGGACACTGTAATAATAATAATAATAATAATAATAATGATTCCCTTTATCAGTCCCGCAGGGGAAATTTGGATTTCTCTGCATTTTTGACCCAACCTATATTGTATAGGAGCAGTGAGCTGCCACCAGGTGGCGCTCGGGGAGCAGTTAGGGGTTAAGTGTCTTGCTCAAGGACACCTCGACATGCTGTATGCAGGACCGGGGATCGAACCTGCAACCTTCCGATTGCCAGGCGACCGCTCTACCCACTGAGCTATGCCGCCAACGTAATCAGTCTAACACTGTTGAAACACAGCTAATGTTAGCAAGAAGGAAAGGCCGCCAGCTCTTGTTAAGCTACCTATTTGGGGTTAAATATGTTGTATGCACGCTTGTGCACTTTATGGAACTGCAACAACAAATTGAAGAGTTCCTGGAAACTCGTAACCCCACACTGGCAGAAAAAAATGACAGAGTCATTTTGGATTAAAACAGCATACCTGGCCAACATATTCAGTCTGTATAATGAGACGAACAAGTGTTTGCAGGGTGTAGATTCCAACATAATGCAATGCAAAGAGGCGCTGGATGCTTTTACGTGCAAGCTGGAGCACAGGGTCAGAAACATGGAAAGAGAAGAGCTGCTTGCACAACTGATTAAGCAGCCTGGGGATGGTGTACTTACGGCTTTAAGTTAAGAGTTCACCAGCGACATGAACCTGCTGCAGGAGGAGTTTAAATCACGATTTGCTGACACAGATCAGTACGTCGCCAAGGAGTCATGGGTTTTGGATGCATTCATTGCCCAAGTCGAGGATGTGGAATATCTGAACTGCGATCATGAACTTGTTGACCTCCAGACAGACCTCCTCTCTGTTACTGTGCTCTACACTGGCTGCTGTTACACCACAATTTCCCCAAGTGGGACTAATAAAGGAATATCTTATCTTATCTTATCTTAAAATACTTCCAGAATCCAGAATGTCAGAAGTTCCAGATTGTCAGAGGACCGTGCATTGCTCCCAGGCTCTCACTACATGCCACGATCAGGATCATTCTCCTGTTCAATACAACAAATCTGTCAGAAAAGGCTTTCGGCGAAATTGCCATCATCAAAACAAAGGCGCACAACAAATTGGATGTTCACAATGACTTCCGACTATCTGTCACTAAAATTACACCAAACAATCCATCCCTAGTTACGAGCAAACAATCCCAAGGTTCTTATTGAAACAAAACATAATGGTAGCTTCACTGTCAACCTCATGAAGATCCATGATTCCATCCTTGTCAGTTGTTGCAATCAGATGTTTGATGGGCCCCTGTCAACAGAGCATTTTACTCCCATTTGTTACTGGTGGCAACTGCCAGCTGTTGTTGTTTTTTTTTAATCTTCAAACACTTGTTATTGTTGCTACAGTTGAGTATGTTATTTCAATAATTTCCACTGCTGTGCATGATATCTATTAGTTAATGTATATACATTAATCATTTTCCACACATTACATAGTTTCTGGATCTCTTTCCCCCAGTTTTCCATGATTTTCAGCAACTTTGCTGTGATTGCTCCCTGACTTCAGCCAAAATGTTGTGTGACAAACACCCTGCCTTAGTTATGGTTCAGAGAAGCTGCTAGTGGTTATGCTCTTATGAAGAGGGACTTTAAGTGCATGAAAAAGAATAAAATTAAGAGCAATTAAATTTGGTGTCCCTTTTCCATAAAAAAAGGATATATTTATAGATGTGAAACAAACAAAGAGATACTGCAAATGCAATGATGAATAATAAAACTCACAGCAGGATGCCCTGCTTGTTTGGGACTCTTTCCAGCTGCATCAGGCTGCAATGGACTTGGGTCAACATCTGCTAATTAAAGGGTACCACACTCCCTCCTCTACACACTAGAGTCTTTGCCATACTGTTGTAATGTCACTGTTCTCTCATCTATGTCTGTGCCCCCTCTGTCTGAATTTATTGTTGCAACCTCTGATGATTCCCCTGTGAAAGCTGGAGGGCAGCTGCATGGTTTCTAGGGAATATTGGGCCAATTGTAGGCCACCCATAACCTCCCCTCTGATTTGTTCACCACAGTGGACAGTACAATCAACCAAATTGGGACACGCCCACCACAGACAACCCCTACCATGCCTAATGAACACATGGTGACAATCTGACAACACAGCAGCTCTCAATAGCGACACAGCTCTTGATTGACAACAGAGATGTATTCCACTTCCTCTGATTGGACCTCTCCTAATCTGTGTGAACACATCCTCCCTCGTCTTCCCACCTTCAAGAGGAAATCAACAACCAAGTGGAAAAGCTTCTCGAGGCCGATTTGATTGAGCCCAGCCGTAGTCCCTTGGCCGCCCGCGTGCTATCGGTATAAAAAAGGCTCCTACCAGTTTTGTGTAGATTACTGTGAGCTCAGTGGGATTACTGTTTGGAATGCTCACCCTATACCGAGAGTTGATGACAGCCTTGATGCCTTGTCTGGGGCGACAGTCTTTAGCACTCTAGATTTACCATGTAGCTACTGTCAAATTCCTGTGGAATACAGAGATAGGGAGAGAACAGCTTTTACAACTGGGGATGCATTACACCAGTTCAAAGTCATGGCTATGGGGCTCACAACCCCCCTCCCCCCCAACTATCCAGCATGTAATGGAATTGGTCCGAAGAGGTCCGCGCTGGTTTGGTTTGTTAATTACTGCCACAGAATACAGCTGGTCAACATTTGACAGGGGATTGTGGGGCATTGTGTGGACTCTTAGGCATTTCTCTCACTACCTCAGAGGACACCCATTTGTTATTGTTATGGACCATAGAGCTTTGGTTGGTTTACAGAGGCTCCCTCTTCAACACGACCCCACAGGCAGAAAAGCCCAACGGGCTCTGGAACTGGACATCTACAACTGGACTATCAAACACAGGGCACGGACTTTCTGTCACGGCATCCAGTGGAGGACTACGTGGAACTCCAGGAGAACAACAATTAAAAACTACCCCCTCAAAGGTCACCGAGCCATACATCCATAGCCCAACCACACTACTGCCATGTCGAGAGGAGGAACAAAAGACACATATATATCATAGACATACATACAAGAGAGGAAATAGAAGGGCCTCTGGCAGTGTAGGTGGTTAAGGCGACGTTTAAAAAAATAAAATAAATAAAGATTCCTTTATCAGTTCCACAAGGGGAAATTTTGATTTCTCTGCATGGTTAACCCAACCTATGTTGTATAGGAGTAGTGAGCTGCCAATATATGACACTCGGGGAGCAGTTAGGGGTTAAGTGTCTTGCTCAAGGACACCTCAACATGCTGTATGCAGGACCGGGGATTGATCCTGCAACCTTCCGATTACCAGATGACCACTCTACCAACTGAGCTATGCGCATCAATGCATCATGAAGCTGGCTGTTTGAATCATGGCTGTGCCGTTTCCAACCACGGCCAGAGGTCCATAGTTGGTGGGGCATAATTTGCTAAGCCTCACATGGGTACAAGGGTTAGGTTGGATAAAATATTCTAGGTTTGCTAGTATCCCCCTCTGGGTCTTCTGGGCGCTCACCGTTAAATAAACAGAAAGTACTCTCATCTCATTCTCCTCCGACGGCCAAGCCCTGTGGTTACCCCACAAGACCTTGATGTGTGAAGTAGCGAGGGCTAGTAGTCACATGACTTGGAGGAGACAAATGCTACAGCTTCCTCCTTCCTGTCAACATTCTAAAGGGGTATCAAAGTGACAGATCCCGCAGTAGGCAACTCATGGGAATTTGGGTAGGGAAAAAACTGGGATAAAATTGAAAAAAAGGGGAGAGGACATTGGGTATCTTACTCTACATTTCCTGATCTATCCCATACTCTAAAGCACGGGTGCTCACACTTTTTTAGCATGTGAGCTACTTATAATATGACCAAGTCAAATTGATCTACTTACTACAAAAATGTAAAACATATTTATTTATAAACATATTGAGAATTTTTATATGCACAATGTATGTTTAAATACCTTGCATAACCGCATGAGTCCATATTGCACAACACAACACATTTAACTATGTACATTTTTGGTCATTACCTTAGTTTAGTCTGATGACTTGCACTGAATGGAGTCAGCCAGGGATGCATAGTCTGGACAGTAGTTGCTGACAGCTAGCCTCAAGCACACTTCCAAATGATCATCAGTCATGGTGGAATGGTACTTGGACTTAATGATCATCATGTGGGGAGAGGCTGACTCACATAAATAAGTGGAGCCCAATAATGCAGTCAAGGATGTAGCACATTTCCTCATGTCGGGGTACTTTTCCTCTGTGAATAAGTTCCAAAACTGTCCATGAGCTCTGGACTTCAGCTGAATGTCAGCTTGTAGTGTCAAAATCTCATCTTCTACTCCGGAAGAGTTCAGGTGAAACCGTGTTGCAATTTTTGATGCGAGTGAATCAACATCAGCATCTAAAAGAATCGGAAAAGGATAGCACACGAATTTAGCAACTGGCTCAGGCAAAGAAAAGTCTTGACAGCGTTTGTCAAACTCTGACAGACAATTGTTAATCTGCTCTGTGTAGCCGTGCACTTTCATGTTGCACACAGGCCTTCCCTTGCATCTCCAGCTCTGACGCCTGGTTCTGGAAGTTTGTCAAATCATGGCGCTCTAGCTTTGAGGAGTGATGTTGCATCTTTCGTTTGAAAGCATTAACTGAGCTGATCATATTGATCACTGTTTTGTCTTTTCCTTGCAGCTCTAGATTAGGGTCATTCAACATGTTTGTTAGATCGGTTAAAAATGCCGAGTCTAACAGCCACTGACCGTCATTAAGTTGCTTGTATTCTGCATGTCCAGCTACACGGGAAAACTCCTTAAACTTCAGACAGAGCTCTCGAAATCTTTGCACGAATTTCCCTCGACTAAGCCACCTCACGTCAGTGTGTAGCAACAACTCAGGAGTGGTCGCGGTCAGCCTTCTCTAGATGCCGTCTTTGAAGAGATCTGCCGCGAATAGAACAGGTGATCTTTGTTGCCACATCCATGATCTCTTTCATGTTGAGCATTTTAGCACATAACCCTTGTTGGTGGATTATGCAGTGGTAATTAAGGAAATCCGGGAAAGCATTGTCCTGCCTGCACTTGGCGATAAATCCAACCAATGCGGGTGCTCCATCCGTGGTGATGGACACCATTTTGTACACTGGGAGCTGGGTTTTCTCGATAACGTTTTTAAATGACTGAAATATGTCCTCTCCTCTTGTCTGTTCTTTCATAGGCTATATTGTTAATAGCTATTAACAGCTATACTGTTGCAGTGATATCCGTAAACACCATAGGAATGAAAATGCACACCTGGGCTGTCACACACGTCCGTAAATTCGTCCAATTGCAGTGAGAAACACTCGCAATCTGCGATGTCCTTCCAAAGTTTCTGGGTCAAATCCTCTGCCATGGATGGCTTCACTGCGCCATGTGGCTTTACTTCTTGACAGCTAGAAAGCTTTGACCGAAGATAATATTTCTGTCTTGTTTTTAAAGTCTCGGAACAATATGTCAGCTGCTTCAACGAATACATATTTTACCATCTCTCCATCTTGGAAGGACTTCTTGTTCTTAACGATGAGGTGGCTATGAGTAAAATGGCTGCTGTCCGGACAACCTGCCTTTTAGTTCCTTCACCTTTCTCTTTCTCAGCTCGCCTTTCGGTGGGATGCCTGTGTCGTAGTTTTCAAGAAATGCCCCTCCACATTTCCCTTCTTCGGTGTTGCGATGGTAGACTGGCAGATGAGCAAACGCACTTAGAAAATGTCATCGTGAAGTCCTTCTCCCACTCCATATGAAAATGATATGTTTTTGTCCTCTTACTTGGTCCAGCTCCCCCATTCATTTTAGAACCTTTATTAAATTTGAGAGATAAAAAACGAGGGCTAAAAAGTAGAGGTAATTCGCAAGCTAGTTTGTTAGTTTTGCTACACTTAGCACTGTTGTTTGCGCATGCGCAGTGACCTAAGTGTCAGAAAAAAAAACAGTTATCATATGATTGGCTCATCAGTCTGAGCTGAAAACAAACATCCCCCTTATAAACAGTACATTGATACCATTATAAGGGGGGTTGTTTTCAGCTCAGACTGAAGAAGTCACCTGGTGAGTGATGAAACGTTTCCAAATAAACTTCTGATCCAATTGAACTGATTCACCTCTTTTTTGTGATTTCCATACCTGGATTATTGAGCATGCATCAAGACATACCCACACTACCTTTGCAATTGACTTTGAGAGGCAACTGCGGAAACTTTGCCTGACCGATGCATTTTTACAAGCCGACAATTACAAATGATATTGATGACTATTGTGTGACATGCATTTCCTGCCAGTCTTGTGCCATACCCACACTGGCTATCAGGGCCCCCCTGCAGACTACATACTGCCAAAACTTTCCAGAAAAATAGTAGCAGACATTACAGAACTCCCACCGACGCCATCTGGTCACTGGTATATTCTGGTAGTACAAGATTACTTCACAAAGTATATAAACTTGTGCTGTGACTGTAGCTGAGATTTCATTTTAACAATATTTCTCAGAACACAGGGTTTTGGGGAGTCTTCTAGCCAAGCAAGGCAGACAGTTTGAACCTGATCAGATCCAAAAATTGTGACTCAAACTGGGAGTAAAAAAAAAGATCATAAATTCATGTTATCACGCACCGTGCGATGGGATGGTGGAGAGAATAAACTGTACTTGGGAAAAGCAGTTAGTCAAACTCTGATATGAATGTCAGGATGTGTGGGATACTGTGCTGCAGTTAGCCTACAATACCAGTGTACACAGTAATACGGGATATACCCCATTGTTCCTGTCACATGGAGGTGAGGCACGACTGCCTGTTGAACTACTGTTCTCTGCCCCTGATGCTCCATCCCCAGGAACTCCAGTAGAGTATGTGACCTCTGTTTGTCGCAATTTACAGACAATGTATCAGTCCACACGTACTCATCTTGGATGAGCACATTAGAGTAAAAAACCTACAGTATGACAAGGAAGTGAGATATGTACCATATCAGACAGACAACCTTGTATGGCTGGACGATCCGGCCCACTCCTGATACAAGTTGGGTCGGAAGTGGTTGGGTCCTTATGTTATTCTGCGGTGCATAGAGCCAATAGAGCCTGAAGGGGGGATTGTATGAATTCAGGGATAAATACTTCCCTGAGAGCCGAACACACGGGGTTCATTGCAATCAGCTGAAACCATACATGGCTCCCCCTGACCGTAATGACTCTCACCCTCCAGCCAAGGGACAGGCCTCTCATGTTACACAGCCTCCTTTAACTATTCCCCAGCATATATAGGAGGGCACTGTCTCTGACTTACCTTTCTTTAGTGTTGCTGGCAGGCAAAACAGCAGTTCTCCAGAGCAGTACCATACAGGGCAGTGGCCAGTTGCCCTAACCGTCAATCATGCTCACACACCAGAGACCAATCTAGCCTGATACACACATACACACACATATACACACACACACACACACACACACACACATCCGAGACTACAACTAACAGGGGGAATGTCACACCTTCGAACTGTCCCAGAGGGTGTTGAAAGTACTGTTATGGTAGAAGGACTTTTATATACGTTGAAGTCATGCATGGCAGTCTACATACCTATCGTTCAATCAAACCAACACGGGTTCATTGTAATATCCGTTTTCAACTGGGCATAGTGTATTTCCATAATGTTGTTGGTTACCTTGTTTTCGCTTTGTGTCTATGAAGTGTTCGCCGTGACGCATATATGAAATGTGGACGTTACTTTTTCAAGGGTGTTTCTAATGTGAAGCTAAATGTTAGGACCATTATTTTGAGGACGGCTGCTTTAGAGCCATGCATGAGAAGTGTGAGGAGGGAGAGGGGGAGGAGGAAAGAGAGCACTGTCGGATTTGAGAGGCGGTAAAGTTAATTGTCTTTCTTTGAAAGATATCGTTCCGCATTAAATATTGATCGGAACTAGATTTATGTCTCAGACTGTTCCATTCTCAAGTACACCCACGGCCTTACAGTGGCTTATCCGTTTTCACTTTTGAAAAACGCCCTACACTTTGCCATGACATTAGTTGCTGGTCTTCTCCCCTGACTGTTGCCGATTGGATTGGATGTGATGTCATCCTATTTCACACGTACGCCCCCCCCCGCGCGAACGATTTACAGACCCACACTACACCTGATCACACAGCACCATTATTTCTCTGTGGGATGTAAGTGTGACGATATTGTAGCACATTACATTGAAGTATAGGCTGGTTTTAGATCAAGGCAATTCTATAAGCACCTCCTATTATTAGTCCATTTTGTAGATCTCCCAGTTGGAGGTGTTCCAGACACCTTCAGCAGGGAGGAGGTCATAGGACAGACCAAGGACCAGGTGGAGGGATTGCATGTCCATGCAGGCCGAGGAACGCCTTTGGATCCTCCAGTCGGAGCTGATTGATGTGACCGGAGAAAGGGAAGTTTGGGGAACTAATACCCCTGTGACCCGACTTAGGATAAACGGTTGATAATGGATGGATGGATGTCTATAGCCTATTATCACAAATTACATATTTACCTCATTGGGCATTGCAGTAACATGACATTTATTTACAGTTTAAAAAAAGGGTTTTTTTGCGAAAGGAAATGGCAACAGGTATTTCTACAATAGCCTGGACACAGACGGACATCTTTAATCCCTTCAAACTAAAATTCTGAATTTTGCTGAAACTTTCCGAACACAATTACAGTCAACACGAAGAAGCGTTATTCATTCATAATCGTGCATACATGCAAATAAATGTGTTCTCTGCATTTTATCCATCCTATAGTAAAGGAGCAGTGTCAGCTGCAGTGCCTGGGGATCAACTCCAGTTCTTTTTTCCTATTGCCTTGCTCAGGAGCAAAGTCAAGAATATTAATCCTAACATACATGTCCTTTGATGGTGGGAGGAAACTGGAGCACCCAGAGGAAACCCATACTAATAACATTCAGCTGTAACATTTTATAAAATTTCATTAATATTTTCCTCATTAATGATGTATTATTTCCCCCATACTTAACCCCCCTGCTATTAATTAGAATTTAATATGACTTGGTCTGCCGCGGATATAACTGTGATCTGCGCATCTGTGCTGAAGGGGGGGGGGGCTAAGTGCATCTACATAAGTGGTCATGCATGCACATTTCAACTTTGCAGCATCCCTTGGTGAAAATATGATCCCGCGTGGACCCGCCGAGCACTGTACGCTGTGAATTCAAATACTCCCCAAGCCCCCTTTAGCTTCTGCAAA
The DNA here is from genome assembly GCA_900302585.1 of Regalecus glesne. Taxonomy (NCBI): domain Eukaryota; kingdom Metazoa; phylum Chordata; class Actinopteri; order Lampriformes; family Regalecidae; genus Regalecus; species Regalecus glesne. Next base: position 17,314 of record OMLC01037736.1, read on the forward strand.
CTCATCCCGTGAGGCCTCATAGGTGTTACAGAACAAAGATCAGGAATAACCTGGAGCATTCATTGAACATGAAGATTATGATTCAATTTCACTCAGTCTATGTCCAGATAATAGGAAATAACAGCCCTTTGGCTGACTAGCCCGACAGCGCAAAGAATACTCACTGCAGGATGTTAAACGGATGAATCAATATAATTATGCCACTTATTGATACCTTCATCTTGAAATACCAGTCAAAGAGAAACTAAAACTGTAGGACTGTGATTCATCTAGACACAACCAAGCCAGTGACCGCTGGGCTGCTTCTCTGGGCTCATAAAAACTAAAACTACACAGGAAAACCACACAAAAGTGCATGTTCCCATTGCATGAATAAAAATTGAATTCAAAAGAAAAAGACATTGTGCGGAGGGATGGATTTGCCTCTGAAATAGTGAAACAGTTCCTTTTTATCACAGCTCCCACTGGGAGAAGGACTTTAAAACCTGCCAGGAGGCAACAGGGGAGGCACACTTTATTGGGGCAGCTTGGTGTGTGGACATGGAGATAGAATAATGATGATGGTTGTGGTAATATTTGAGGAGAAATGGATGCTGTGATCCTGGTACTGTGAAGTACATACGGTACACTCTAAACCCCCCCATCTAGAATAAATGATTAGGCTAATAGACTTTTGTATTGGATTACGCCCAATGAGGTGGAAAAATAATGCCTTCTTCTACCATCTACAACACTACTGTAGTTGATGCTGATAAGATTGGTGTACATGTGTTGCCATGACAACACCAGAAGTCAATAAGCGCAATATTCTATGAATCCCTTTTTTATTTTGATGCAATTAATTTACATCTTGTTTACTATAATTTTGGGCACTCTGTGAGTTAAACTCATTGTTTTGACTTTTTTATATTCATGATGATGACACAGTTGTAGCTATAAGTCACATGACCACATGATCCGGAAGTTTGGGGAAAAGTAGAGAAAAGTGTAGGAAAGTCATATGAAAACCACAAACCCTTATGCTCCCTCCTGTCTTTCTATATTGATCTATCTGGTGAACACAGAAGCACAAGTAAAATACAATGAGCTGGCATACAGGAGGCCCAAAGTTCCTTTTATCATTGCACAGCTGCTCCAAACAGCGCACAAAGTTAACATTGAACTATATTTTGTTGGATCCTATATAAACCTTTGTTCAAGAAATGCAATGATATTTATTGCTAAACATTTATACTGTATGTCAACACTCATTGCTACATACTTAAGATGCTTGAATTAATACAATGATGCAGAAATGACTGAATAGAAATTCTGAAATTGTCTCTGAATTGGAGCTACTTTGGTAGAATAGAATAGATTTCCTTATCAGTCCTGTAAGGGGAAATTTGGATTTCTCTGCATTTTTGACCCAACCTATTGTATAGGAGCAGTGAGCTGCTAACATATGGTGCTCAGGGAGCAGTTAGGTCAAGGACACCTCGACATGCTGTATGCCGGTCCGGGGATCAATCCTGCAACCTCTTGATTGCCAGAGGACGGCTGCACCCACTGAGCTATACCACCCCTGGAAACAAAGTTACCAGGAGTGGGGTTCGAACCCACGTGGACACATGTCCATTGGATCTTAAGTCCAACGCCTTAACCACTCGGCCATCCTGGTGGTAGAGTGTAATCGTGACATTAACGTATATCTAAATTCCAAAACAGAGTCACTGAATATGTGTTCTTGTAATATAAGTGAGCTGTGCATTAAAACAACTCAATGTTGTCTGCTTTTCCCAGTGGGATAGCCAGAGAGATAAAGAAAGTAGACAAGAGCACAAGGAGATGCAGCCTGAAGTGAAGAGAGAGGTGAGATATGATGAGTTGTACATGAGATTGGACACCGAGAAAAAAGAAAATGACCAGTTGGTGGGACTGAGCTGGGGAGTAATAAATGATAGAAATGGTAATGTTTTGACAAATGAGGAGAGTCTGTCGAAAAGGTGGAAGGTCCACGTTGAGTGGCTGAGGAATGAAGAAAACGAGAGAGAGAAGGTTGGTTGATGTGGAGATAATAAATCAGGAAGTGCAGTGGATCAGAAAGGATGAAGTGAGGACAGCTATGAAGAGGATGAAGAGTGGAAAGGTGGTGGGCCCAGACGACATGCCCGTGGAGGCGCGGAGGCGTTTAGGAGGGACGGCAATGGGGATTTGAACTAGATTGTTCGACACAATCGTGCAAAGTGAGAGGATGCCTGAGGAGTGGAGAGGCGGCATACTGGTACCAATTTTCAATAATAAGGGAGATGTGCAGAGCTGTTAGCAGCTACAGAGTTATGATGTTGATTAGCCACAGCATGAAGACATGGGAAAGAGCAGTGGGAGCTAGGCTAAGAGGAGAGGTGAGGATCAGTGAGCAGCGGTAGGGTTTCATGCTATGAAAGAACACCACGGTTGCAATGTTTGCCTTGAGAATGTTGATGGAGAAACATAAAGAAGGTCTGAAGGAGTTACACTGTGTCTCCGTGGATTTAGAGAAAGCATATGACGGGGTGTCTAGATGCATGCTCGATAATCCAGGTGAAGGAATCACAGAAAAGGTGAGTCGTTTCAACTGGATAAGAAGTTTCTTTTCTAAACCTTTTATCAAGTTGAACTGAATCCGCTTTTTTGTGACATGTGACATGAGGCCGAGAGAGGAGGCGTGGCACTGTATGAAGAAGTCGGTTGTGGCAGAGAAATGTATAAGAGAGGATATGTAGGATATGTATGAGGGCAGAGTGATAGTGGTGAGGTGTGCGGTAGGAATGATGGATGGGTTCAAGGTAGAGGTGGGGGTACATCAGGGATCCGCTCTGAGCCCTTTCATGTTTGCAATGGTGATGGACAGGTTGACAGGCGAGATCAGGCAGGAGTCTCTGTGGACTCTGATGTTAGCGGATGGCATTATGATCTGCAGTGAGAGTAGGAAGCAGGTTGAGTTGATTCTGGAGAGGTGGAGGTATGCACGGGAGAGAAGAGGGATGAACGTCAGCAAGAAGACGATGGAATAGTGAGGGTGCAAGGAGTAGATGTGAGGAAGGTGGATGAGTTTGGATACTTAGGATCAGCTGTTTAAAGTAGTGGGGGATATTACATTACATTACATTACAGGCATTTGGCAGACGCTCTTATGCATAAGACTCCGACGCAACATCAACTAAGAAACACAAACCAAAATAAACTAACACGATTGCACGTGCCTAAACCAAGTACACCGAAAGCAAGAGAAGGAATAGGGCTAAAACTAGGAGTTAGAGCTAGGACCGGATGGGGAGGAGGAAAGGTACCGGTGGAAGAGATGAGTTTTTAATCTGTACTTGAAGAAGAAGAGAGGTGAAGAAGAGTACAGGTAGGGTGGGTGGTAGAAGGCTATTAGCAAGAACGAAAGGGAAGGTTTACAAGGAGGAAGTGAGACCAGCTATGTTGTATTATTTGGAGACAGCAGCAGTGACAAAAAGACAGGAGGCAGAGCTGAAGAGGCTAAAAATGTCATTAGGAGTGATGAAGAGAGACAAGATTAGGAACTAATATATTAGAGGGACTGCTCAGATTGGACAATTTGTAGACAAAGCAAGAGAGGCAAGTTTGAGATGGCTTGGACATGTGTAGAGAAGAGACGCTGGGTATACTGGGAGAAGGACGCTGGATGAGGAGCTCCCAGGCAAGAGGAAAAGAGGAAGACCAAAGAAAAAGAGGAGGTTTATGGATGGACATGGAGAGAGGACATGCAGGTAGCTGGTGGGACAGAGGGAGTTGCAGAAGACAGGGAGAGATAGAAATTGATGATCCACTGTGGCGACCCTAATGGAAACAGCTGAACATAGTATTAGTAGTAGTGGTAATAGTAGTCATACTGTTCTGTCCATCTGTCCACATTCTTCATATGATGGGAATTAGTCTGGTGGCTAGATCGGGTGAATTTGCATTCACGATCCTCATTACTTAGCACTGTTCCTATAAGGAAAATTATCATAATTATCAATGTATCTCATGTAATTCCATTATAATCCTGTTATCCTCTGAGTGTTGTTTTATTCTGTATATGCAACACCCATTACACACCCGTCTGTCTCGGGAGAGAGATCCTTCCTCTGTTGCTCTCCCTGAAGTTTCTTCCCATTTTTCTCCCTGTTAAAGTTTTCCTTTTTTACCAGTTATTCCTTAACCGATGTGAAGGACAGGATTTTGTGGTAGCGTAAGGTCCACTGAGGCCATTTTTATTTTGTGATAATGGACTATACAAATAAGATTGACTCGATTTGACTGGTATTAAGGAGTAGTTTTCATAGTGTTCACTGAGATTTTCCATAACACACTGGTGGAAGAATTAATCCACATCAACACCAGTATAAGGCATGGACTCATTCATGACCAGACATGTAGTTACAACCACCAGCTAATAGTCATGGGTCTTGTGTAGTCACTCCATAACCAAGAACGTTGCTGTGATTGCTCCCGTATTTTCACGAATGTAAATGAAAAAGAAAATCAAATGGACACACTTCTATTTATGAGGGATAGAAAGAGAGATGTAAATCAGAGTATTCACATACAGACTCTGGGAAAACAATACCCACACACATCTTTCATCACATCTTTTTTGTTCAATAATCCAGATGGTCAAAAAGTGTAAATCATTCGAATCAGTTCAATGTTTTTATACATTTGGGCCTCGGTCACCTGGAGCCTGAATGTGAGTACTCTGTACCAGTAGCTTTTCTCAGTATTGAGTTGCAGTGGCTCAGCAGGTAGGGCGCACACCTGCAAGTCAGGAGTTCGTATCTCTCCAAGGTGGTAGATGTGAGGCATTCACTATAAAGTCCTTTGATTGGTCGTTACATTAGAACAGCGCTATAGGAGAATAAATCCATTTAGCATCTCTATCCCTCGTCAGGGGGGTTGGTTAATTCACAGGGCTGACTTCAGAGTTGATGAAGAGATTCAGATGAATGTTGAAATGTCCTCCTATTGTTGAAGTTTATCCCCAAGATGATCTGATTGGAATTATTTTTGTCGCTGGTATGCAAGCCTCACAGAGTTTTATGTAGTGGAATGATTTCCAAAACAATAGAAGGTGACACAATGAAAAGGTAGATGTTCTATCACAACACTTTATGCATTTAACTTCATCTAAAATTTTCCAAGATATTCACCTTATTTGCATAAGTGTTGTCGGAGATAAATCATTAATTCAGACTTCCGGGGTTTTGTTTTGCAGTCTCCTTGCGGCGAAACTTTTTGTCCTGATAAAATGACTGGTAAAATCCTGCATAGCCTCAAAATGAACTTGGTGTTTAAAAAAAAAAAGAAGAAAAAAAACCCTCGCCCGGCGAGGGACATCAAATTACTTATTTACAGCTGCTCCAGTTTATCTCTATTCAGACTCATTGTATTACCTTTTTAAAACTAGCAAAATAACTCAGCTGCGAGAGCAATAATACTAAAGGAGCTGTTTTCTTACACACCATCTACCTACATCAAAGCTATCCGACTATTTAGTTCCTGCTCTGTCTGACACCGACTCTCCCTTTTCTTCATCCTTCTTCATCCAGCCAAGAACACCATTGTGTTCTTGGCTGACAGTTTGGGCCTCAGAAGTGGTTTGTGAAGGCCGTATTTCAACACGTGGGCCATGTTACAGTGACGCGTGTCCCCTCTGTTGATACATGTACAGGTTTCCAATTAAGGAAATTGGCCATGAGAAACCAAAGCCACGGAGAAAGAGCCGTCATGGATGCTGATGCTCTCGCGTCCTCTGGTGATTTCATCCACAGACAATCGTATTTTATGTATGGGGAGATACATCTTCCTCCTATATTGACCTGCTGCAGTAATTACTTCGTTTTATTTAGGGGTGAAGGTCATGAAAACAATATCTTTTTGGGGCCTCTATCAACCTCTCGCACAGTCTAGGATGGAAAGATCTATTTCCATCATAGCTTTTCTTAAACACACATTTACCATATGTCAAAGTATGACAGCTCTGCATAATTGAAATTCGCAGCGCCGGGCTTTTGCCCTTGGCTTATGCAGTTCTCAATGTGAACGGTCACGTTGCAAAATGAGACAACCTTCATTTAAAAGACACGACTCTGCTTAATAGGATGAACCGCGGCGTTAGTCTTTTTTGACATTCTGAAGGTCATTGTTTACAAGGTCAAGACATTTGTAAAAAGCACAGCATTTTTGGATTTCCAATGATGAGGCAGCTCGGTGGAAAAAGCCACTCAGTGTCGAAAGCTGCAGAAATGTCACAGGAACAGCACCGAAGACATCTGATAGCCTGCACAACATAACACGATTTATTGGAATAGCTCCGGTTTCTGTGCACAAACAGCTCAGCGGCATGTGTCGATAAGTTGTCAAATTAATGTCTCGGCTCGGGAATCTTTTTCAGGCCAAATCTTATCTGACATTTATCAGGCCCATCGATGACAAACAATCTGCTGCAGTAAAGCCCTGACCTTGCCTCCTTTCTGTGTGTTGCATAGCGAGGCACGGATAGTTTGGAAGTGTATTTTAGTGTGTGTGTGTGCGTGTGTGTGTGTGTATTTTAGTGTGTGTGTGTGTGTGTGATTCAAGTCAACTAAAGCAACAACAGGTGAGAATTCCATTATAGACACTGTTCATGACTGTCTGCCTTCCAGGACAGACGGAGTCAGCTGAACCAGTATCTGATTCCAGGGAAGGACAATCCATACGAGTCTGCTGTGAAATGAGTCAAAATTGTCAGGGCTGCCCACACCCCCAGCTTAACGTATATAAATGGCATTCCGTATAGATCGGAAGTTTACCGGACCATGGTTGCTCAGTGATAGACCGCATGTCTCTGAGTCAGGGGTCACGGGTTTGATCCCACCGCAGGACACCAGGAAGGGCATCCACCCTCAATCCCCCACACTCCATCTATGTCCGTGTCCACCCCCACACCGTGGGGACCAATCATGAAACATTAAAACGGGCCTGGACCTGGAGTGTAGATTTGGGAGCTTAGACAGCAAAGGACACAAGGACTCTTTGGGGAGACTGGAGCTTAAACAGTGATGGACTGCTGTGGTTTTCTTTTTGTGATATGAGTTAATTAAAATGCCACATACCTTACCCCCTCCCCAGGTCAGTGTAGGTGATCACAGATGGATGCTGATGTAGAAATCGATCTCAAGAGAGATGGCCGATGTCCCCCATAAAGAACAATGGAGTATGAAACACAAAGAAGATCGACAGTGATGAGAGAAGACGTTTATTCTCACCAAAGCAAACTCAGAAGCCCACCACATCCAGCATGTGAGGAAACCCATTAAGTGGTCATAAAGCCTTCGCCTGGTTGATATCTTCTTTAACCTCTGGATCAAAGCTAGGGGGCGTTATGAAGGTGCGACCCAGCAGTATAGTATTTACAAGGCCATTAAAGAGAGAGGGCGGAGATTGTAATGCTAGGGCATCAAGGACAATGAGTTTACTCTAATTAGAAGGGCTGAGGTTAGAGTGGAAGAGAAAGTCAATCAGTAATATGTGGATGAGGTTTTAAGGGTCCAAAGAGGGAGATGGTTGGGTAATTGCCTGGCATTCTGGTTCTTGTGGGTTGGCTGGTGGATAAATGTTGAATTTCCTGCTGGGAAATGCTGCTGTTGGGAGAAAAGTGAGAGCAGGCCATCTCGATGTGCTTATGTTAATCACTTTGGTAAATAATTTATTGTCTTGATGGACTGGAATATGAGCCCTGCTCGCCATCTTTACCAATTGTTGCTGGTGTTCACTGCCTTTGTCTCCTGTTCCAGTGGGTGATTACGTATGGCCGAGAGATAAATCTGACAAAGCAAACTCAGGCATCACAAATTCTATGGTTTTCAGTTGGGCTTCCCATGTTGATTTTTTTTTTTTTTGGACTGTTTCACTCCATTTCTATTGGAGATGCATGGTAGTTATCACATATGGATGCCAATAAAGGGAAATTGAACTTTCAATTGTACCCTGTGGTTCTATAAGCGTGTGTGTGCAGACAACGGTCATGATGATTACAACAGCCATTCTATCTTTTAGAAGCTTACGCGCTCTCCCGGTGGTTCATGTGTTGCTCTCTGTGTCTGTGGGTGTTGAGTAAGCCATCATCAAAGTCTTTATTCCTACATTAAACCAGCCCATATTTGTGGCACGGCGTGTTAGACCATCACGGAAGAGCCTCCTAATGGTCAATTCCTCCAGGGAGCATGCAAAGCTATTTACAACAGCCAATCACAGAAGACCTCCATTTGTCAATAATTGTATGATGCACAACAGCACGTTTCTGTTGTCTTTTCTTTATGTTTGCAAGTAGAGAAGTGACAAATGGAGGAAAGAGATGGATAAACTGCAGGCAGGGGATATGATGAATGAAGCTGCAAGTGTAATCCTGACATGAATAAAAAAAAAAAAAGCATTTTACCTTCCAGGGACTATGGACGAAAGCTATCAGTTTGCTAATGCCCGGGAAATTAATGCAACTCCGCACTGAAACTGATCGATAGTGATTACATTACAAACTCATGTAAGATCATTCTCAGTACACTCAGTCCCAATCCGTTAGCAAGCCACACTGCACTGTTGCTGGATATAAACATTTGGGACATAAACAACATGCACCTTTGAGCCCTTGCAGGAAAAGTGTAGGAGGACTGACAGAGTGCTTGATGCTTTGCTGTGGTGGTGCTGCCCTTGCATGGATTGCTCCAGAGGTCCCGGGGGCAGCCATGACTCCTCTCACCCGGCTGCAGGTTGGCTTTTAATGAGCCTGACATTCTCTGCTCTTATCTCCGACTCAGCTTTGAACATATGCGACATAGAAGATGACAGCGGCCAAAGTTGGAAGGCACAAGGTATTTTGCTGCAGTGCAGCTAAACAACGGGGTCGTTAATTCCGCCCCCCCCTCAATGGAAATCCATGCCTTTTAATAGAAGGGAAAGCTTGTTAAAAGACTTTAAACTTGCAATCAATGTTTCTACAGCTAGAAGAAAAATCTCAAATCCCTATTTTGTTTGGTTCTTTCCTCTGTCTTCTTGTTCAGTATGAACTTTCTAATACAGCGGTACCCGGGTAACTTTTTCATACTCTCTAATTTATTTTTGGGCTGCATCTATCAAGGTTGTGCTATGGTGACACGCATGGGCGCCGGTCCGTGAATACTGGGATGGCATCCAGTGCTTTGCCTATGTCTCCATCCATCGGGTTAGTGGTTGTGTCAGGTAGAGCATGACTTTTTTTTTTTTTTGCCAAAGTAGTACATAGATTGTGGGATGGTATAGCTCAGTGGGTAGAGCGGTCATCTGGTGATCTGAAGGTTGCAGGTTTGATCCCCAGTCCTGCAGAAAGCATGTTGAGGTGTCCTCGAGGAAGATATTGAACTCCTAACTGCTTCCTGAGCGCCACATGTCGGCTGCACACTGCTACTATACAATATGAGGTTAAATCCTGAGAATTGCACATTTCTCCTGTCAGACTGATAAGGGAATCTAAAATAGGAAGAAATGAACATAAAGCCATGCAAGATCGGTCCGGGCTGAAATTAATAATGGCTGCCATTGGTGCCATGCCCTCACAGGGTACTAATAGAAACAATAAAATCCACTCTAGCGACCCCTGAAAATAAAGCACAAGCCAAAAGAAGATTTATGAAGTTCATCCAGCCGCAGAGTAAGCGTTCAGACAACTGATTGAAACGACAGCACATTCATTTTTTGGACAGCTCCAACTTTCTTTTTTCAGTCGCTGCCATTGATGAGGTTATTGAAGCTTAACCTTATCCTTGGATTTTGGAAATTAACATTTCCAGCTTTTTTCTTTAATGGGTGCTCATGATTTGTTTTGCACCCGGACATGTTATGTGTGGTGTGATGAAGGACACAACCTCTTAACGGAGGTAGGATTTTTTTTTCCAACCCAGAAAGCAGCTCAAAATGCTGCCACTGAACAAGATGGGAGGTTGCCTTTTTGACCTTCACCTAGCCAAGTGAAGGTTTGCTGAAGGACAAATGCTCTTGTCACAAACAGGGGTTACAAAAGTTCCCCTTTGGGATTTGCTCAGTCCAGCACAGTTGTCTATAACTCCACCTCATTGGTTGAGGTTTGAGCGCCTTGTTTAAGGACCCCTTTATATTTCCTTTCAAAGCCAGTCAGTGTAACCCCTCATTAACAAATCCTTCTCCTGGCCGCCATGAATCAGGTTCTAAAGCAGGTCATCTAGTAAACAGAAGGTCACTGGTTTGATCCCCAGTGCCTTCAGGAAGTATGTTCAAATGTCTTTTGTGCAAGACGAGGACCCCCTAAATACTCCCCACGTGCTGCAGTTTCCCACTGCTCCTATGCAATAGGATGGGTTAAAGACAGAGGACAAATTTCCCTCTAAGAATGCAATGACCAAATAAAGTGGCTTTTCTTCCTTCCTCTCCTCATCCTCTCTGTTCAGGTGGCTGAATATACACATTGGGACAAGAGAGAGGAATATACTGGAAGGAAAATCACTGTCATCTACCGTAACATTAAAAAAAAAGCCTGCAAAGTTTTTGTACAGCTCCTTGAAGCACATTCATTAACAAGATTTCATTTTAATAAGTAACAGCCTCTAGAGGAGGCCGTATTTTACATTTTACAAGAGGCATAAATCAATATCCGGTGCACTTACTGTGATCAAGCTTTCCTCAGGATGGAGGCAGTTGGCACATCAAGTCCACATGTGCAAACATGAACAAACATTCACATACACACCCTACACATAAGAAAACAAGAATGATTGTGTGTGTGAGAGGGAGAGTTCACCAGAAACATGCCAAGCAAACCATACCGATGATTTTAGCCGGAAGACTGAGCCACAGTACGGCCCACACACCCCCAACATGCAAACATTAAAAGGCAGAAGGGCAAGGCTGAAATAATATTGGTCCATAATACATCTAACTGGTGAAAAAGAATGAATCCTTCCTCTGAGTATGTGCTTAGACCTTTGAAATGGGAAACAGTTTCATTAATTTAAAGTGGGAAGAACATTATTTTGTCTATATCCTGCTATTATTTGACAGAAATGTACACGCCCCCCCCTTTTCATACAATTATACAACTTCGGTCCTTAGGCTTTATTCCTCATGATGAAACTCGTCGGCTAGTTTTATCCTTGATTCCATGTTTAATTTTATATTTTTTCTAAAGAATCCAACACCTTTATACATTTTAGAATAGTAATAACAACAGCCGTATGATTAAACACCACTGCTTTTTACTGAGTCAGAAAAATAAAGGAAAATAAGACCTATTGATATCAAGCTGATTTTTCATGAACCAATTGCTTGTATTTATCAAGCATATTATTCTTTCACAAATGATATCATGGATTCTGCTTATTATTGGGACATTTAAGGGTGACTTTAGACCACCAAATCAATATAGCATACTGATTTTGGCATTAAGATTAACTTTCAATAAATCACAGCTTTGGCTTGGACTTGATAGCAACAAAAGCCATGGTTTACCCTAAAATGTATTTAGCATATTACGCCACCCAGTGGAATGGACAATATCCACGCAACAATGGAGTCAAGGGGAAATCACGAGAGGGTAGAGAACCAAAAGGGGCAAGAAAAAAAAAGATATTAGTTAAATATATGGCCAAGGTACCTCTGATTATAACAAAATGATTTGTAATGATGACAGAACCGGACACATATCATCAACTAAAAAGTGGATTTATCAGTGAAATGGTAAACGCTTTGTTCCAAAATAGCACTTTTCTAGTCTAAAGACACATACAATTAATTAAGACTTGATTTGTTGCTCACTTGAAATATGGGACATAAAATAAATCCATTAGAATGTGAAAGCTGACTCAGCAGGTTAATATATTTTGGGTACACTGGTTGATTCTTCATACAGGGAAAAAATGTGAGAATACTAGCTTAGTCTTTACATCTACGATTTTAAAGACATGAAATAAAAATGAATTTTTGTCCTTCTTACATAATTTTCCCATATTATCCACCTGCTCGACAGTTTATGCCAGAAATAATCACAGCAAATTATTTTTTTACTTGTTTTACATCAAAACCTAACCAACTTGACTTCCTCTACAATACAGTGAAGATTTTGTGACGCTATCAAATTCTAGTGAATGCCGAAGCAACATTCCAACCAGTAATATCATAAAATTCTTTACATCTCCCAATCAAATCACATCCCTCCTTTTTGTCCTGCTCTGATATTCTGTTGTGCATCACATTACGGAAGCAAGAATATTTACTCCCTAAAGACTCGCCTATATTGTCACAATTAGCGTGTTTATGAGTGCACTTCATCCTTGATTCTTAATGTCTGATAGGACATTTTACTGGAGAACGTTACCTCCTTTCTTAAAACTTGGAAATCATTTTATGGGACCAAGCTCATTTTCTGTTAGAGAGGCGACCTGTCGTTTTTTGAGACTTGCAGGTCTGGCACATGTCACGTCCTCCAAAAAGAAGACGTTTTGAGGAAAGGATGTAAGCCATTTCCAGAGATACTCCATCTTGTGATCACACACCCATGGGTTACCTGCTAAAATCACCTTTATCTCGGAGCCCCCCGTCTGCTGGTTGAGCGGACCTAGCAGACCGGACGGCAAGTTCTGCAACTGGTTTTGATTGAGCAACAGAATCTGAAGGTGTTGAAGGTTCCTGAAGAGGGCGGGATGAAGCTCTCTTAAGCGGTTCTCCTGCAGGAACAACTCGGCCAATTTCTGGTTATTGGTGAAGGTTTCTGGTTGCAGCGTGCTAAGTTTGTTAGCGGCGAGGTTCACCGTCTCCAGATAGTTCAAAGGGTTCAGCGCGTCCGGTTGTAGTTCTTGTATCTGATTGTGACTAAGGTCCAGGCTTTTTAGATGAGGCAGGTTCTGGAACACAGCAGAGGGTACGGTGGTCAAACGGTTCCCGGACAGATCCAGCCAGGTCAGGCTACTGTTGGCATGGAACCACATGGCGTCCACCATTTCTATCAGGTTGTTCTTGAGCACCAGGCTTTGCAGTGGGGCGTGGCTAAAGACACCCGGAAGCAGATGAACCAGCGTGTTACCAGTGAGATCCAAGGTGTTCAGGTGAGGAACAGCCCTGAGAAGGTCTGAGGGAAGGCTCTCTAGGTTGGTGTAGTACAGCTGAAGATGATCCAGATTGGGCACGGCCCTCAAATGTCTGTTTGTAATCATGCTGAGGTTGGTGGACTGGATGGATAAACGGGTGGTGTTGTGGGGTAACCCATCGGTGGGAAAATGTTTCAGGAGACTTTGGCTACAAACTACCTCCGTACCCCAAGCTGATAAGGAGCAGGTACATAGGTTAGGACAGGAGTAAGGACCTCTGTCACATTCAGCTAATCCAATAAGAGTCAGGAGAAGCCCCAGGATCATCTTTAAAACACTACCTAGAGGAGAGAATATATAAACGCATGAGACCTATAAAGAGGCAGAGAGGATGACATGAGTATTGGGGATTAGCTAATCCACTGTAAGCAAATGACCATTTGTACATCTGCTGAATTCACTTAAACAGTCATAAAAATCACGCTCAAGTTTCTTATCCTCTAGCAAATAGTACATTTGAGCTATGGCGAAGAATGATAGCCTACCTGAAAGACACGGCGGAATTCTCTCGATTTGTGATTGTGTTCCCTCTTTTATACAATAGCTTTCCTCTGTGTGTGAGCGTGTCTGTGTGTGAGTGTGTGTGTGTGTGTGTTTGTTTGTTTGTGTTTGATTCCCAGTAATGTGTGTGTAGAATGTGTTGCAAAAGATAAACAAAGCCAAGCAAACAAAACCGGCTCTCTACTCAGAGTTTAAAGTGCAGTACGTGTAGCTCACACACATCCGTATTATAAACCGTGTTTTAGCATTTGACGCGAGAGTATGTATTTGAACAAAATATATTGGTGCAGCTCCTCACTGGTTGAGTTTTTATTCACATTGGTCTTAACAATGAATGGAGAAGAACACTTGGGAGGCTGGGAACTGGTGATGGTTCTGTGTTCAGTTGTTTTGGTCTGCGATGCGGTCATCACAATAGCAAAGACACTCGTTTTTCATGGAAATAATATCACTGATGTGTGCAGATCATTTGTAAAAAAAAAATCAAAATCAAAACTAGCACAGAGGATGTCGAGTTTATTTCCTCAGCTTTGCAGAGTAGACACATTCACATCCTCGTGCACATCATCGCATTTTAAGAATAACAAGATGACCAAGTCAGACCCATTAAGGCTCAACCATTCAGTTCATTCTCCATCAGTGAGCTGATGGAGCGCCCTGCTAGAGATGGAGGTTGAACACATACAATGCTCGCTTCTGCGAAGGCCTTCTTTTTGTTCTTCACAAGCCATCTCCAGAAGTACTTTGCCTCTCTATCGCACAGCCAGGGGTTGAAATTGAGGTCCAGGGCCTCCTCGTCGAGGGAAGGCAGCGGGTCCAGCAGGCCTGGTGGGATATTACTCAGATGGTTTCCATCCAGGCTCAGGTACCTGAGTTTGGAGAGACCATTGAAGAGTGCGGGCGAGAGCTTCTCGAGCCGGTTCTCCTGGAGGAAGAGGTATGTCAGGTTACTTGCACCCTGAAATGCTGACGGAGCAAGGCTGCTCAGCTTGTTGTTCTGCAGGTGGAGTCTCTCAAGTCTGGTCAGTGGCTTCAGAAAATCAGGGGGGATCTTCTCCAGGCGGTTGTACGACATATCCAGGTTCTCCAGATGTGGAAGTCTCTGAAAAAGGGCTGAGGGAACACTAGTTAAACGGTTCCCTGACAGATCTAGCCAAGTCAGGAGGTTGTCGGATGGAAACCACCTAGCATCCACCGTTTCTATCAGGTTGTTCTTGAGCAATAGATTTTGGAGTGAGGTGTGGCTGAAGATATCGATAGGCAGATGGGACAGTTTGTTGTTTGTGAGTTCCAAGGTGTTCAGGCGAGGAACACCCCTGAGCAGGTGGGATGGAAGGCTCTCCAGCTTGTTACTGTACAGTTGTAGTACTTCTAGAAGAGGCATGGCACTAAGGTGGTGCTCAGAGATGGAACTGATGTTGGTGAACTGGATGCTCAGCATGGTGGTGTTCTTTGGGAGATCCTGGGATGGGAACTCTGTCAGGGGGCCGCCATTGCAGACCACCTCAGCTGCTCTTGGGTAGCATTTGCAAAAAGCGGGACAAGACAGACAGCCATGAAAACAGCATGCCAAGAACAGGAAAAGAAGGCTGACACAGGTATGCATTGCTGAAAGACAAGAGAGAGGACAAAGACGTTTAACAATGGAGAAAAGACATTACAAATGCCACAAATAGATGGAAGAGAGGGGTTGCAATTTGGGGAACTTATGATTAAATCACTGCTTTTTGCAGATGATGTGGTTCTGTTGACATCATCAGTCTCTGACCTCCAACACTCACTGGATCGGTTCACAGCTGAGTGTGAAGCAGCTGGAATGAGGATTAGTACCTCTAAATCTGAGAACATGGTTCTAAGCAGGACACCAGAGGATTGTCCAATCCGAGTAGGGAATGAGTCCTTACCCCAAGTGAGGGAGTTCAAGTATCTGGGGGTCTTGTTCTCAAGTGAGGGGAGAATGGAGCATGAGTTGGACCAGAGAATTGGAGCTGCTGGAGCAGTATTGTGCTCCCTTTACCAAACCATTGTTACCAAGAGAGAGCTGAGCCAGAAGGCAAAGCTTTCAATCTACCGGTCAATGTTTGTGCCCACTCTCTCCTATGGCCATGAAAGCTGGGTCATGACTGAAATAACAAGATCATGGATACAAGCAGCTGAGATGAGGTTTCTTAGGAGGGTGTCTGGTGTCTCCCTTAGAGATAGGGTGAGAAGCTCAGACATACGTGAGGGACTCGGAGTAGAACCACTGGTCCTACAAATAGAAAGGAGCCAGTTGAGGTGGTTCGGGCATCTAATAAGGATGCCACCTGATCGCCTCCCAAAGGAGGTTTTTCAGGCACGTCCAGCTGGAAGAAGGCCACGGGGTAGACCGAGGACCAGATGGAGGGATTATACCTCCACACTGGCCTGGGAATGCTTTGAGTTCCCCCAATCAGAGCTATTGTATGTTGCAAGGGAAAGGAAAGCTTGGAGGTCTCGGCTGAAATCTGCTACCTCCGCGACCCGACACCAGATAAGCGGCTGACGATGGATGGATGGATTTTTCGTATGCCTTCGTCTTTCTTTCACTTTGCTACTCTGACACTGCAAATATCCCTTGTGGGACTAAGAAAGGAGTACCTTATCTTTTATTTCATTAGTCCATGAACTCTCTTCAATTCTGACCTATTCAATGCTAATCTATCATTATATCATGTTTCATATTCTAGGTGGACAAATTGCTGCTGCTGGCGGATACTGGCCCTGATCCTCCAGAAAAAAATATCGTCAACAGGTACATTACATTACATTACAGGCATTTAACAGATCCTCTTATCCAGAGCGACATACATCAAGTGCATAGATGCAAACACCCTGGAGAGGTCATCATTCCATTCCAGGGTAGGTGTGGGAGATTAAGGCTAGATGCCTTTCCTGACACCCTGTGTTGAGTTCGAACCTGCAACCTCAGGCTCCTCAGATCCTGAAGCACACGATCTATCCCTGAGTTACCGCGACCCCCTGTCTCAACAGTTTGATAACTCTTTCTCGATTACCCATAGCTCAGTGGGCATAGCTCAGTGGGTAGAGCGGTCGCCTGGCAATCGGAAGGTTGTAGGTTTGATACCCGGTCCTGCATACAGCATGTCGAGGTGTCCTTGAGCAAGACACTGAACTCCTAACTGCTCCCCGAGCGCCATATGTTGGCAGCTCACTGCACCTATACAATAGGTTGGGTCAAAAATGCAGAGAACAAATTTCCCCTTGCGGGACTGATAAGGGAATCATTTATTTTATTTATTTATTTACATGGTGGTGGTACATAGTTGGTGGAGCTATTTAGTTCAGCTACTAATATTCTTCTTTAACAGCTGTCATATTCTTTGGTAGGTATGTGTGCTAGGTGTTAAGTTCTGTAAATGTATTGACTCATTATAGGTTTTTACTAATTCAACCAAAGAACCTGTGTGTAAATTAAAGCCATTCTATTGAAATGCAGCATATCTAAATTGGGCATCCAGGCTCAAATTCAACCAGTTCTTGAGGGCTCTGATATCATTACAAATTTTCAGGAAACAATTAGTAATAGAGCTTGTTTGTGGATGCTGGGGAGCTGGTGGGACCCAAAGAATATGCTTAGATGGGAGCAATATGCACAGACAACAGACAGCAGCCAATTAGTAGGATTACGGCATGGTGTAACTCTGATGGCTGACCAGCTTACCAGACACATATCTGATTGGTTGACTAAGTGAACAAGAGCACCGCTACATTCTGCCTGAACTAATTTACAGACTTAGTTGCATGATCATTAAGAACTTTACCATTATTCACAAAGTTTTTAAAAAAACTGGCTAATGTTGCTTTTCCAAAAACACATGGAATTATCTAAGGGAAAAAGTGAATTTGAAGAGAATAAAATGGAAACAAGTGAACTAAGTTATCTTTTGATGTATTGAAAAGAACAATGGACAGCTTGAATTCGACTGTAGCAGGCCATGGGGAAAAGTTGATTCTCTGGAAGACAACTCTTAATGAGCTAGACCATCATCTACAACAACTACAGAAAGCATGTTTTACCCTCCCAACAAGATAACATGCAGCTGAAAACTAAGTTAGCTGACCGGAAGGGGCGCAGTAGGGGCCTAAACATCAGGATTATTGGCCAGCTGAATCACTTGAAGGTTCATGACCAACCACATTCCTTTCCCAATCACTTGTTGATGTCTTTGGCAAGGAGGTCCTTTCTTCAACACCTGAGCTCGATTGTGATTGCTGGAGCCTTGCACCCAAGCCTGCCATATGAGATAAACCACAACCTTTCATCATTCGCCTACACTGCTTCCTAGTTAAGGATCTACTCATCGGTGAGGCTCGTTGATGAGGTGAGCTGTTCTACAAGGAGCAGAAGATCCAAGTCTATGAAGACTACAGCAGTGATTTGTTGAAGCAAAGAGCAGAGTACAAAAGCTCCATGGTGCAACTTTACAAGCAAGGGTACAAACCAAAGGATATTCCCCAAAGGATTGGGGAATATTTGCAATCGCGTAAGACGCCGACGGATATACTCTCAGGCCACCACCCCTATTCAAAGATGGTCCTTCCCTCTTTACATATAGGGCCTCTTTCTACCCCCTTTTCAAACCAGCGTTCCTCCCTTTCAAAGATGTGAACATCATCATATCGGGGCGGCATAGTTCAGTGGGTAGAGCGGTCGTCTGGCAATCGGAACGTTGCAGGATCGATCCCCGGTCCTGCATATAACATGTCGAGGTGTCCTTGAGCAAGACATTAACCCCTAACTGCTCCCTGAGCGCCATATGTTGGCAGCTCACTGCTCCTATACAATAGGTTGGGTCAAAAATGCAGAGAAATCCAAATTTCGGGGGGGACTGATAAGGGAATCTTTTTTTTAAATCCTTGAATGAGTGGCCACTAGCCTGTAGATGTGTGTAGACCACAGAGTCGTGGCCTGACGTGTTGGCTCTCCTGGGTTGTGCCATCCTCTTAGCCAGCGTCTGTTTGGTCTCCCTGATGTGCAAGTCCCTGCAGTCCTCCTGGCATATGAAACCAGCCTATTGTTGTGTGGCATCAAGGTACTGTTTATAAGGAGGGGAACTTTTTTTCCACTCAGACTGAAGAAGTCACCTGGTGAGTGACGAAATGTTTCTTAATAAACTTCTGATCCAGTTGAACTGATTCACCTCTTTTTGTGATTTCCATACCTAGATTATTGAGCATGCATCAAGACAGTAAGTGGGCAGATTCCCTGGATATGATGCCAGAGCCTTCCTCTCTACAACCCCCATGTAGAAGTTGACCTCTATAGGAGAAACAGGGGAACCCATAACACACCCATGCTTCTGCCTGTAGTATTGCCCCTTATACGTGGAGTACATAGACTCAAGACTTCATATCCAGGGAATCCACATCTTACAATACCGTGACTGCAAATATTCCCCAATCCTTTGTGAATGGTGTTCATTGCCACTGAATGTGCAGTTGATCACCCAACTTCCATATGAACCGAGCCTATTGTTGTCCTGTATTAATGTAAGGGGGGGAATGCTTGCACTTAGCTCAGACTGAAGAAGTCACCAGGTTGAATGACAAAACTTATCTGAATAAACCTCTGATCCGGTTGAACTGATCAACCTCTTTTTGTTTTTTCCATAGCGTGATTATTGAGCATGCACCAAGATATTTATAAATGTTCCACTTTTTCAGGGTAAACTGTCACGTTTTCACCGTCAGCAATGTCCAAAATAAATGTTATGCCTATTTTACTAGGTTAGAAATGCCCTTTGAGGTTTTTAAGATGTAATGCATTTCTATAAGTTTAAATCGTCAGATCAGCTTGATAGATTTAGGAAGTAGCAAAAGACGATGATCAGTGAATCAATGAGTTTCACTCTGCTGTTTCTAGAGGCAGCAATGGGGTTTGGGTGGGAGGCTGGGTTGCTTATGGTACCTTTTTTCCTCTCTCTGGATCTGACTCTGAGTCATCGGCAGGGATGGGTGGGGGCACACATGGAGGAAACATAGCTAATAATACCGTTGATCCCTTTATATGGCTAGTACAGTCTCATGTGCACCAAGTTGTGCAGTTCGATTCACAAGCTGGAATGTTAAAGGCCTCAACTCTCCTGTTAAGCATAACAAAGTGATTAACCATCTTAAATCCCTCAAGACTTAAATAGCCTTATTCCAAGAGACTCACATTAAGCCATTAGGTCATGTTAAACTTTCGTAGAATTTGGTTGGGGCTTCTTTATCATTCCTCATTTTCAAGCAAGAGGCGCAGGGGAGCAATTCTAATTCATAAAAAAATGCCCCTCTCAATATCCACTGTCATTTCAGATCTAATGGACACTTTGTAATTGTTACAGGTAGAATTGTGGCTAATAACCTGGTGTTGGCAAATGTGTGTGGCCCAAATTGAGATAATAGGAACTTTTTTTTACAATTTCATTTTATTAGTGTTCAGAAACTCACATACAGATATTTCACTTTTTCAGGTTCTATGCATATGGCAAACAATATAATTATTTTCTTATTTATTCAAGTATAGAAATTGAAACAACATAAGCAAACAAAGACACAAAAGAACAAACAAAAAACAATACCATAGGAACAAAGCTAAAGATAAAACAGGGAGGAATCATCTTCACTAAAGTAAAGAAATACAATCAGACCATTTATCTCTGACATAATTGCACCACGTAAGCCAGTGCTCAATAAATGTTTCCATCCATCCATAGTCATCCAACCGCTCTGGGTCACGGAGGTAGCAGATTTCAGCCGGGACCTCCAAGCTTTCCTTTCCCTTGCAACATCCACTAGCTCTGATTGGGGTATCTCAAGGCGTTCCGAGGCCAATGTGGGGATATAATCCCTCCATCTGGTCCTGGGTCTAGCCCGTGGCCTTCTTCCAGCTGGACGTGCCTTAAAAACCTCCTTTGGGAGGCGATCAGGTGGCATCCTTACTAGATGCCCGAACCACCTCAACTGGCTCCTTTCTATTTGTAGGACCAGCGGCTCTACTCCGAGTCCCTCACGTATGTCTGAGCTGCTCACCCTATTTCTAAGGGAGACACCACACAACCTTCTAAGAAACCTATTCTCACAGGCTTGTATCTGTGATCTTGTTCTTTCAGTCACGACCCAGCTTTCATGGGCATAGGAGAGAGTGCGCACAAACATTTACTGGTGGATCGAAAGCTTGGCCTTCTGGCTCAGCTCTCTCTTGGTATCTATTGTTTGGTAAAGGGAGCGCTATACCACTCCAGCAGCTCCAATTCTCCAGTACAATTCATGCCCTATTCTCACCTCACTAGAGAACAAGACCCCGAGATTCTTGAACTCCCTCACTTGGGGTAAGGACTCATTCCCTACTCGGATTGGACAAACCTCTGGTGTCCTGCTTAGAACCATGGTCTCTGATTTAGAGGTGCTAATCTTCATTCCAGCTGCTTCACTCTCGGCTGCAAACCGATCCAGTGAGTGTTGGAGGTCAGAGACTGATGACGTCAACAGAACCACATCATCTCCAAAAAGCAGGGATTTACCCCTAAATTCACTGAATTACAACCCCTCTCTTTCATGACTACGCCTGGAGATCCTGTCCATGAAGATCACAAACAGGAAAGGTGATAAGGAGCAACCCTGACAGAGACCAACCCCTACTGGGAAAGAGTCTGACTTACTACCCAAAACTCGGACACAACTCTCACTTTGGGCATAGAGATTGGATGGCCCTGAGTAGTGACCTTCTTATCTGATACTCCCACAGAACTTCCCACAATATATCCCGGGGGACTCGGTCATAAGCCTTCTCCAGATCTACAAAAAAAAATCCAGACTGGATGGGCAGACTCCCAGTACCCCTCCAGGGTATTTGCAAGCATAAAGAGCTGGTCTGTTGTTCCAGGACCAGGACGGAATCCACATTGTTCCTCCTCAATGTGTGGTTGGACTATTGGCCGGACCCTCCTTTCCAGCACCTTTCGAGTAGACCTTTTAAGGTAGGCTGACGGATCTCATCATTTTGACTACTTCAGTGACCTCCTAAAGGGAACTTGAAGTTGATCCTCCATCATCCTCCTGCTCTGTCTCTATCCAGCGGGTGGGTAAGTTGGCTTCAAGAGATCCTCAAAGTTCTCCTTTTATCGTCCCATTACCTCCCCAGTTGAGTTCAACAGAGTCCCATCCTTACTATAAACAGCTTCAATGGTTCCTCGTTTTCCCCTCCAGAGATGCCGGACGGTTTTCCAGAAGCGCTTTGGTGCTGACCTAAAGTCCTTCTCCATGGCTTCCCCGAACTCCCCCCACACTCGCTGCTTTTCCTCTTTCACTACTGAGGCTGCCGTCCTTTTGACCTGTTTGAATCTTGCAACTGCGTCTGGAGTCCCCGGGATAACTTATCCCGGAAGGCCTCCTTCTTCAATCGGATAGCTTCCCTAACTGCTGGTGTCCACCAGGGTATTCGTGGGTTACCACCCCTTGAGGCACCTATGACCTTGAGACCAGAGCTCACAGTTGCAGCTTCGGTAATGGAAGCTTTGAACATAACCCAGTCTGGTTCAATGTCCCTAACCTCTACAGGGATGCCAGAAAGCTCTGATGTAGGTGGGAGTTGAAGGTCTTCTTGACAAAGTCCTCCTCCAAGCGTTCCCAGTTCACCCGCACTATACGTTTGGTACCATTCCACCTCCCGCACAAGCTCTGGCTCCTTAATCCCTATGGAGGTGACATTCCACGTCACTAATGCTAGCTTCTGTCGCTTGGTTTTGGTCTGATGAGACCTTTTGCCCTCACTGCTACCTGTCTGGCAGTGCACCCGACCCTACTGATTCTTCCTGTAGGTGATGGGTCTACAGGATGGAGCAGTGTCCACGTTGTTTATTCGGGCTGAGCCCGGCCGGGCTCCGTGGTGAACTTGGCCACCAGGCAGTCGCTGATTGGCCCCTCCTTCTGGGCCTGTCTCCAGATCCTCATCTGGAGCCGGGCTTCCTCCGGGCAGGGTATTGTCACTTCCTTTTGGATCTTTCATGGGGTTTTCTTGAACAATTCTTAGTCTGGTCCCTCACCAGAGATCGATTTGCCATGGGAGACCCTAACAGTAGCACAAATCTCCAGACAACATAGTTCTCGGGATCATAGAGACACTCAAACCTCTCCACCACGATAAGGTGATGGTTCCTCGGAGAGGAGAGTTCACTTGGTTCACATATTTATCGAAGCCTCCGGTCGTTTAACACAGAGTACTGCTCTACACATAATGCTGCCTGGGAGCAGGAGCCATGTACAGAATACGTAATTCTTCATCATGTACCTGTTTTAACCTGATTCAGTTTTAAATTGTTCAAAGATTGTATCCATCTAGTTCAAGGCTATCAAAAATATACAGTTATAATCAAAATTATTATCCATTGGTCCAAATGTTCCAACTTTGTTTCATCACTCCACAAAACAGATTCCCGAAACCTCATTGGCTTATGTAAATAAGCCAAAGATGATTTTTATTGTGATCAACATTTTTATCGTTTATCTGGCGGAGGTTACAGACTAAATACAAAGCAAATTGAGAAAGGTAATAAAGTAATGAAAAATATTGGTGAGGTTGATAAGATAGTACATAAAGCAACAGATGGGTCAGCAGGTACACTAAATCACAACCAAAATTGCTGTGTTATTTTTGCCCCTAGCCCAAGAGATTATCTTGGATGAGAAAGACTTCCATGCTTCTACAGTCACTGGTCTCGCCTTATTTAGCGGCACAGTTGTATGTTCCAGGTTGACAATGTTAACCAGGCTATGAATCCAGAATTATTTCATACACATATCCGGGGTACACCAGTTTTTCAAATTGTTTTCTTTGCAGAGGTAAACCTTGCAAATACCATTTTTTGAAATTGCTTTTGATGGATATCAGAATTGTTATTAAGGAGACAAAAAGCAGGATAAGGAACATGAAAATATCAAGTATATCTGCTAATGCTGAGTTAACATGACTCCAAAACTGAGAAATAACAGGACAATCCCTGCTTCCACTGTAAGTTCATCACGTCTGTTCCAGTATGGTTTTAAGTCACCTTCACTCACCTATTTTGGCCATCCGGTTTGTGTTAGATGTCTCACTTGGATAAGTATTTTGTCTTTGTCTGTCTCTTTCTTTATGTCTTTTGCTGAAACGGGGATCGATTCTAGCCAAGACACTCTGAATTTCGGGTTTCTTTGTGGCGCTTCTTTCTGTAGCAGTAATCGGGATAACCCATCAGCATTGACATGTTGTAAGGAGGCTTTGTAGACTATGTCATACTGATAAGCTGACAGCAATAAAGCCCATCTCTGTAGACGCGGAGCAGCTAATGCTGGTACTCCTGTCTTTGGTCCCAAAATTTTCACAAGTGGGTTATGGTCAGTGACCAATACAAATTTCCTGCCATAGAGATCATCCCTTAATTTTTGTACACCAAAAATGATGGCTAACGCTTCCTTCTCAATTTGTGAGTAGTTTATCTCTGTTTTACTCGAGGTATGCCAAGCGTAGGCTATAGGTCGTTCACTACTGTCTATCATTTGGTGTGATATGACAGCTCCTAGACCGTAGGCACTAGCATCGCAAGCCAGTAAAATCGCAATTGTAGATTGAAGTGTGTGAGAACACTAGACGATGCCAGCTGTGATTTGGCCTTCTCAAACGCTGCTTGACATTGGGTGGAGCAGTTCCACTGACTGTCCTTCTGTTGCAACACTGTCATTGGTTTGATAATGGTTGAGAGATTCTCAAGAAACTCCCCATAATAAGTCAGTAAAGCTAAAAATTCCATAAGCTCTGTGACATTTTTAGGGACTGAAGCGTTGACTATTGTTTCCACTTTCTCGGGTACAGGGTGTAACCCTTCACTGTCAATTTTGTGCCCCAAGTATGTTACACTTGGCTGGCTGTGCTACATTTGTCTCTGTTCACCCGTCTGCCTCTGTCTTGTAAGCGTTGTAACACCAGCTCAACATTTTCCCAGTGTCCGGCTTCGGTTGACCCCTTAATCAATATGTCGTCAAGGTAGCATACAACTCTTGGTAAGCCCTGAAGAATCTGATCCATAATACGTTGGAATATTGCCGGTGAACTAGCTATTCATTTGCTAAAGCCCTTTTGGTGTATTGATTGATTGTAAGGTATTGCTTGGATTCATCCTCTAGCTCTACCTGCTGGTAAACTTGGGTAAGGTCTAGCTTGATGAAATATTTTCCCCCAGCTAATTTGGCAAACAGATCCTGTGTTTTAGGAAGAGGGTATTTGTCTACCTCTAACCACGGATTTATGGTTACCTTGTAGTCACCACAAATTCTGACATCACCATTTTTTTTGGTATACACACAATTGGAGTTGCCCATTCACTATACTCCACCGGAGTGCAAACTCCCATTTCCTGCGATTTGGCTAATTGTTGGTCAACAGCGGCACTCAGTGCATAAGCCACTTAGCTAGCCATGCAGAATTTTGGATTGGCATTTTCCATCACTCTGAGTTATGCTTTTACACCTGAAATGACACCCCGATCTGCATTCAACACAGGAGAGTATTTCTCATACATCTCTGAGAGAGTATCCGTAACCGGTAAGTAATTCACTCTAGACCAGTCTAAACGCAGGCGCTGAATCCAATTTCTGCCCGTTAGTGTTGGACCACTTCCTTTTGCCTCTAACAGCGTCAGCTGTTTTGTTTGCTCACCACACTGCACTTTCACTGGAATTTGGCCCATGGTTGCAATTGGCTCTGAGGAATACGTTTTAAGACACATCTCCTGGCTGCAGTTTACAGTTTTTAAACCGGTTTCTGTTCAGCTTCTCTGACATTACACTCATAGCTGCACTTGTCAACTTCCATCTTAATCTTAATACCATTGCATCTCACCATGACCATATAGGGCTTAACACACTCACTGTCACCTTTCACTATAAACAGTTCATAGTCTTTTGTGACCCCTGGGAATGCAGTGTCAGCACAGTTCTCAGTTCCTGGAGGCTGTCCTGACGCATACGCTGCTCCCTCCGAGGGCGATACTGACCGGTGGTTCTCTCACGGCTGGGGCACTCCTCGTTGACGCTCGCTGACCACCTCTGTGCTTGCCGGATTCCTTGGTTCTGCATGTTCGCTCTAGAGGGGCGGCATAGCTCAGTTGGTAGAGCGGTCGTCTGGCAATCAGAAGGTTGCAGGTTCGATCCCCGGTCCTGCATACAGCATGTCGAGGTGTCCTTGAGCAAGACACTTAACCCCTAACTGCTCCCCGAGCGCCATATGTTGGCAGCTCCCTGCTCCTATACAATAGGTTGGGTCAAAAATGCAGAGAACAAATTTCCCCTTGCGGGACTGATATCGGAATC
>OMLC01037749.1:0-10716 GCA_900302585.1 Regalecus glesne
CACTCAGCTGTGAACCGATCCAGTGACTGTTGGAGGTCAGAGACTGATGATGTCATCAAAACCACATCATCTGCAAAAAGCAGTTATTTAATCATAAATTCCCCAAATTGCAACCCCTCTCTTCCATGACTACACCTGGAGATCCTGTCCATGAAGATCACAAACAGGATAGGTGATAAGGAGCAACCCTGACACAGACCAACCCCTACTGGGAAAGAGTCTGACTTACTACCCAGAACTCTGACACAACTCTCACTTTGGGCATAGAGAGATTGGATGGCTCATTGAGATTGTCTGACTCACAATCTAATTATTATTCCTACCACAGGTTGTGGTGAAATATGTAGTGGAGCAACTGATAATTTACACAATCAAACATCTAATGTTATCAAAACTGTGACCACATATAGACTAAGGCGCAGATCTCCTAAATTTTCAGCTAATAAAACAAGGTATCTAATTCCAATAAACATTCCACCTAGTAGTAGCTCTTAAGTTCCACTTACTACTGATCAGTTAAATAAAATGCTTAAATATCCATCCATCCATCCATCCATCCATCGTCAACCGTTGGCTCGCAGAGGTAGCAGATTTCAGCCGGGACCTCCAAGCTTTCCTTTCCCTTGCAACATCCACTAGCTCTGATTGGGGGATCTCAAGGCGTTCCCAGGCCAGTGTGGAGATATAATCCCTCCATCTGGTCCTTGGTCTACCCCGTGGCCTTCTCCCAGCTGGACGTGCCTGAAAAACCTCTTTTGGGAGGCGATCAGGTGGCATCCTTACTAGATGCAAATTCATTCATTCATTCATCCACATTTGAGTCCATTCATAGCACATCCTCACCTACTGACCTGGTCTTTCCTTACCTTCTTCCCTACAGCTTATGTTTAAGCCAACTCATCTGATTATCAATAATATTTTTAATACTATCCATAGTCATGTAGCTGCAGAATAGAGCAGTGGATTAAAATGGGAAACCTAAAGAGCGTTCAGCCCAGTGGATGTGCTTGATCAGTATTGGTGGCAAAACACCACCCATTA
The DNA here is from genome assembly GCA_900302585.1 of Regalecus glesne. Lineage (NCBI taxonomy): Eukaryota > Metazoa > Chordata > Actinopteri > Lampriformes > Regalecidae > Regalecus > Regalecus glesne. Next base: position 1,042 of record OMLC01037749.1, read on the forward strand.
AAGCGGAAAAGGTAACACTTCACCCATCCAGCAATACTTTGAAACACTGCTAAAATTGGGTGAAAATGTCCACCAGTGATATCACTGAAGCGACCCACAATTTTCCTTTTTTATATGGCCTTTTCTAAAACAACTGAAGGTAGAGTTTTCCTTTTTTTCATACAAGGTAAACTGCAGGTAGTAGCTCACCTAAGATAGCAGCCAACCGAGGGCAGGTTTCAGTGTTCACATTCATAGATTCAGCCAGTGACATTACCAGCAGACTATTTCTGCAGCGCTTCAGGTAAACAAGAGGACTACCCAGTATTGTGGTAGATAATTGACGGTTGTTCCCTCAACATACAGACATTGTTTCTCTTAAACAGTCGTTGTCATCCATTATTTTTGTTAATGCTAGAATAGATTACTCAAATCACTCTGTTCACATGGGGATATACTTGACTACAATAGGTCTCAGGCCTCCGGTGGCGTCGGGCCTTAAGGCGATGTTTAGTGCACCTCTGTGTCATGTAGCTGGGTGTTCGAATCCCAGCTGCGCCATTTCCAACCACAGCCGGAGGTCCATAGTTAATGGGTCATAATTGGCTAAGCCTCACATAGGTATAGGGGTTAGGTTGGATAAAGGATTCTGGGTTCACTAGTGTCACTACTATGCGGTTGAGTTAAGGCAGACGTTCTCCTCTGTCGGCTAAGCGCTATGCTTTCCCCATGAGACCGTGATGTGTGGATTAGTGAGGGGTAGACGTCATCTGACTTGGAGGCGAAACATGCAACGACTTCCTCCTTCCTGTCGATGCTCTAGAGGGGCATCGAAAGCGACAGATCCAGCCATAGGCAACTCAGGGAATTCGGGTGAGAGAGGAAAGGGAATTTAATAAAAACAGATTTAAAAAAAGGTATGAGGTATGAACGCTGCAAAATACTGTAAACTGATGGTTAGTTTTTTTTTGTGCATTCAGTCCAAAACTATATGCACTTGCTTCTGTAATGACTTGATTGCTTATCACAACTAGGTTTAAAGAAGCAGCTTGAGCTCAGCTCTGATTTCAGCTGTGACAGTCACCTGGTGTTGGGGTTGGTTGGGATGACTGTGACATAGCTCTGCTGGGTTTGATTTGCTGTGTTGGAGTCAGAGCCCAGGTTGAGAAGACCTTGCTGGAGACCAGGATGGTTGGCTGTCACTACTCCATTGCCCTCCTCCAATTCCTCCCCCTCCTCATCGTCATCGATCACACGAATATTCTTGGGCATGTCTTTGAACTGATATGCAAGCCGTTGGCCCTCCACCTTGGCCAGGATGCCCCGCTGATAGTAATACCTACAAAGACACAGGAACACTCACACTGAACTCAAAATGCTACTTAACCAGCAGTTGACTTATGTCCTGAAACATCTGCTTAATTTAGTCCATAAGAGAGGCTTGAATCAAATTTGGCAAAATTTTAAGAGGAAAATAAGCACTTAGTCGTTGTTTGGATGCTTTTGATAATTTTGTATTTGTTGTCAGGACCCCCTCAAAACCTCATCTCAAGGAGCAATCCTTCAATAAACTCAACTGAATGTGTAGGATTTGTTTTTCATGATATTTGTTATTTTGAAATTCATTCAAAAGTTGAATAGAAACATAAAGATGGGCTGCTGTATGAAAGTCATCAGGGGTAATCCATTTGCACTACATTAGAGTGACACAGATCAGGTCAATCTCATGTTCAACCATGACCAATAGCATGTAGCAAGTAATAATGGAAGGGGTCCCTCCTAAACTACAGGGTCCAAAACCTGAAATGTTACATGGGGTATACTTTATTGACAGACACTGCTCACCTGAGTGCTCGTCCCATCGTTTCATAGTTCATGTCGGGCTTGTTTTTGTGTTTGCCCCACAACTTGGACACAGCCTTGGAGTCCACCAGTTTGAAGATGCCTTTCTCCCTCTGCATCCACTTGATGTACCGGGGACAGGTGTTCTTATCCTGCAGCAGCTCCAGGAGGAACTCCCAGAGATAGGTGGTGTTGCCTGAAAAAACACCAAAGGATAGGAGTGCAAATCAATTCAAGATAAAAATGCAGTAATTTCTCAGTTACTACTATTACTATTGGAGGCTCTCATTAGGGGTCCCCATGGGAGATAATCATCTCCGTCTTCTTGTCCCCTGCATCTTCCTTTGTCACACCAGCCACCTGCATGTCCTCTCTCATCATTTCCGTAAATCTACTCTTTGGTCTCTCTCTTTTCCTCTTGCCTAGAAGCTCCATATTCAGCATCCTTCTTCCAGTATACCAGCATATCTGCTCTGCACATCCGAACCATCTCTTGTCCATTGTCTGTCAACCATCCAACTTGAGCTGTCCATATGATACACCTAATATTGTCCTTCTTCGTAACGCCCAATGAAAATCTTAACATTTCCAACTCTGCCCTCTCCAGCTCCACCTCCTGTCTGTTTGTCGGTGCTGCCACCTCCAAACCACGCATCATAGCTGGTCCACCATCTTGTAAACCTCCTCTTTCATTCTTGGCCGTACCCTTGTCCTGAGACTTCTCCACCCATTCATCCAGCCTCTTCTTCACCTCTCTTCTACACTCCCGTTATTTTGAACAATTAACCCCAAGTATTTATTTCCTTGTATCCTCACCATTCCACAGTCTCCCCTCTCATTCATGCATATGTATTATCCAGTGTATACCTCCACCTCTCCAGGCTCTCCTCAAACTGTTTCCCACTCTCAGTACAAATAATAATGTCAACTGCGAACATCATGGTCCATTTCTCCCTATTATATTGTCTGGATATATTCAACTCCAGTAAAGATACTCCACCTATTGAGGCTTTAGGTGTGCTCCCCTGATGACAATCTAGTGGGAAAACAACAACATTGAAAACCAAAACAAGAAGATAGAATAAAAAGATCAGTGTTATTATCACTATAAAAAATAGTTCTTTGGGGGCTGGCTCTTTGGCAATAGTAATGTTGTACTTTCGCACTTGTAAGTAACACACCTTTGCCTTCCCTTGGCCTTTTTTTAATCCCCAGATCGAAAGATCCGTTGGATGCTGGCTGGTTTGTCCTGGGTTTTCTTCCACCTGTATAGATAAGTAAAAGTGCACACACACACACACACACACACAGACTTCAGATTATAGAGGAAAAGCCTTTAATTTATGATCCATTCACAAGAGTGTCCTCTTTACCACTGGGTGAAGAGGTGACAGGAGGCAGTATTATCCCTTCTGAAGAATGAATGAATGGATAAATAAATGAATGGGAGGTCCGTTTATGTGTCGCAACATAGTCCCCACATTGTGGTGGTGGAGACCGACTTGAATGAAGATCAGGATTAAGTTTGGGATTAAGGCCGAATGCTTGTCTTGACGTTCCATGGTTAGTTTGAACCCGCAGCCATTAGCTCGTCAGTTTCTGAAGCGTGCGTGCCCTCTACCACTGAGCTACCACTTCTGAATAGGTGTGATACGAGAGAATAAACCAACAAATAAGTAAATTAGTTCGAGAATTTTTGCAACGATTGGACCACTACAGTTTTTAAGTAGGTGAGCAATATTATAGGCAAAACCGTCCCAAAACAAGACTGTTGGAACCACAGTGGCTCAGCGGTAGACCACACCTTCAAGTAAGGCATATCGGGTTTGTATCCCACAGTGGGCCTCTCTAAAAATGAGCCATTCGTTGTCAAGTGCCTAGAGGGGCCACTAGACTAGAAAAGTGCTATATAAGAACAAGTCCATTGACCATTTACTGTGCTGTCTGGCAATTTATGACTATGTTGCTCTTGGTTCCATTTAATTTACTGCTTGTGAATGCAATCCAGTCATAGGTCAGGATTTTCTAAATCAACATTTGAAATGTTGGCAGACTTCCATCTATCCATTGTCAACTATTTATCTGAAATCAGGTTGTGGGGGAACTGGAGCCAGTGTTCCCACTCCTGATCAAATGCAAAATTCCCTGATTTTTCCATGACTACAAAGTTACATTTCCATGACCTAATAAACCTCACATAACATGCTAATATTTTGATTATAAACACACAGAACCAAGGTTAGTCACAGGATACAGTAGTTGGGTTTTATTCAAATTATAGACCGTATTCTAATGTATAGATACAAACACAAATAGCATTTTTCTTATAACTGTTGCATGGCTCATTCATACCAATGGGCCAAGCTGTTAATCAACATCAATTGATAACTAGCAATATAAAAGTGACATAGCATTCAACGACAAGGCCAGCTCAATAGGTTATGCCTTTGTACTGTAGTGCAGCAAGAGAAATGTGAAAAAGTGATGGAATGTATTCCAATACACATTTATACAAGTTATCTTAATAAACCTGGTAAGGTTCACACATGACTGAGATAATGAATTAACAATGACTGATGATAACTGGCAATATAAAAGTATGCATTCAATGACAACCAAGGTTGTCAGAATAGGCTATGACTACAGACAGCACCTTGAATGCTCTGAAAGATTCTGTGTTTTTCACCAAGTTCATCATTCAGTTTTCTTATTTGTCTATATTTGTTTCTCGCTGACTTTCTTTAGCTGTTTGACTTGGCAATAGACGTGAGATTCCCTGTACTTTCTACCTTCAATCCAAATTCATCTGCCGAATCCTCCATGGATGCAACATCTTTCTGGAGGCGCACTGTCTTTTTCTTTATTTCATCCATCTCATCAGAGAGGTTTCCTTTTCTGGTTTTGCTTTTCGATTTCTTTGAGCCTTTTCAGTTAATCAGGATGAGAGAGGTAATGCTGCCATGCTGAGGAGGCCGATTTAAGTGAGGCCCTATTTATCACATTACCAATCCCCCAACTGACCTCAAATGATCACACACAAGACATTGTGCACTATAAATGCTTTCTTTCATGTTTTCAACCTCTATTTGTGTATTGGATGGTTTGGATGTAAGAAGCACTGGAGCGAGTCTTCTCAGAAACTCGATCTTTATTTAACAATCATTAGCAAAGAATGACCACGAACATGAACAGGCACGAGGAATGTCACCCAAACAAATAAAAGACTCCGAGACTGTTTCAATCCAAAAAGGCAGCACATTGCATGATGGGAGCGACAAGAACAGTGCCACGTCACACAATGCTACAATACTAAATGTTAGCTACATGAAAATATCTTGGTGAAATGCTAGTTAATTTTAAAAATGAGACCAACAAAATTCCCCAACATTCCATGACTTGGCCAATGAGTTGATTGATTCCCTGACTTTCTCTGTCTGCAATAGACTTAAAATCCCATGACATTCCATAAATTCCATGACCCATGGGAACCCTGTGGAGCCTATCTCAGTCTTCACTGAACGAAATGCAGGGGGACACCCTGTACAGGTCGCCAGTCCATCACAGGGCAGAGCAATTGGGGGAAAATTGTCTTACTCGACGACACTGACACTGCAACACAATTCTCTAAAGGTGCAGTGCAAGGATCAAATCGGAGATTCCGACCACCAGACGACTACCCTAGCCACTGAGTTATGCCACCCCAACATTTTGGCAGAGATTTAATTCTAAGAAAGAAAGGATTCCCTTATCAGTCCCACAAGGGGAAATTTGGATTTCTCTGCATTTTTGACCCAACCTATTGCATAGGAGCAGTGAGCTGCCAACATATGGTGCTCGGGGAGCAGTTAGGAGTTAACTGTCTTGCTCAAGGACACCTTGACATGTTGTATGCAGGACCGGGGATCGATCCTGCAACCTTCCGATTGCCAGACGACCGCTCTACCCACTGAGCTATGCCGCCCCCTAATATGTCTTTACTTTAAATTCAAGCCTACTGCCACCAACATAATTGAAAGGGTCACGCTTTGAAATACCTACTGTATATATAGGACTGAATTTATCCAGTTAAGGTAAATAAGAGATTTGACCTCAGCAGAAAAAAAATACATTATCACACACCTCCTCTCTTCCTCTTGGCTGCAGGTTCACATTCAGAGGGGATGGGGAAAGGATCCTCCTCAATGGGCCCACATTCTGTGGACACCTCCACCACTGTCTCCATCATCACATCCTCCACTGTAGAGAACAAGAACAGAAAGGATTATTACTACTCATTCAACGCATTCTCATTGTACTGCATGGACTCCAGCCAATGGGATACATTACTAGTGATGAAAATCCTGAGTTTAGTCGGTCATCTGACAATTATGGGGCAGCATAGCTCAGTGGGTAAAGCAGTCGCCTGGCCATCAGAAGGTTGCAGGATCGATCCCCGGTCCTGCATACAGCATGTCGAGGTGTCCTTGAGCAAGACACTTAACCCCTAACTGCTCCCCGAGCGCCATATGTTGGCAGCTCACTGCTCCTATACAATATAGGTTGGGTCAAAAATGCAGAGAAATCCAAATTTCCCCACGCGGGACTGATAAGGGAATCATTATTATTATTATTATTAGGGTGCCTCTCTGATGTTTAAACCAAATACTGTCACTAGGTCAGAGGCTGAAGATCATTCCTGTCTCTAACTCTATTCACATGACTCCTCATGGTTACCATGTGTTGGAATCTTTGACTGGAACATACCAGACTATTCTGCTTGAGGCAGATAGTACATCCCTTTCCAAGTCTTTGATTCCTATTTCCATGGGAATTGCATTCCGGATTTTTCTAAAGATTGTACTAAGTTGACATATGTACCATTTCTTCAATCAAATGTAATGACAATGAGTCAATATAACTAAGACACCAACATTTGTTTATGCATGCTTAATAATCCAGGTAAACAGGTTAAAAAAAACGTTGTATCAGTTCATCTGGAAATATTTATTGATGCAGATGAAATCTTCAGCCTAAGCTGACAGCAGGAAACCACACCCTTATAAACAATACACTTAGTTGGTTCAGATTTGTGGGCAACACCAGGGATAGCATTAAATCTCAGGAAGTACAACATTTCAGCCCCTTTGGCAGCAATTGCATATTCATGTCTTCTTGGATAAATCTCTACAAGCTTTGCACACCTAGATTTCAGCAGTTTATCCCAATCGTCCCAGCAGACCCTCTAAAGCTCTATCAGATCGATTGGGAAGATTTGTGAATTGCCATCTTCAGATCTCTTCACAGATATTCTGATATTTAAGGCAGGGCCACTCAAAATTGGGGCAACGGTTCACCTTTTGGCATGACAATGACCTGAAAAATAAAGCCAAGAAAATGCCAGAGTTGCTTTGGTAACAGTTTCTGACTCATCTGACTCTCATTGAGGATGACCATCCTCTCTTTGGTTGGCTGGCGTGCACTGTTTGGGCATCTTCCTGATGTTGATAAACACACAGTTAAGATAAACCCACTTAACCAGGGCCATCTTAATAGAGGAATTCTCCCCTTTCATGGCCACTGTCTTGGTGGGAACGTTGTCAGCTTGGTGGTACAGCATCCTGATGAATACTAGTTTGTGCTGATGGACAACAGCTATCTAAGAATACATCAGTGGTGATCGCAAAAAAAGGTGAAAAAGGTTCAACTGGATCAGAAGTTTATTCAGAATAAACTTTTGAATAAACTGAATTCTGAATTTTCTGAATAAGCTTCTGATCCAGTTGAACCGATTCACCTTTTTTGTGATTCCCTAAGCTGGATTATTGAGCATGCATCAAGACATGTCAGTGGTGATTCCATATGTGGCAAGAGTGTCAGAACACCTGAGACGTGTAGTTCCCAAACACCAAATGCCCGTTTCCTTCAACCTAAAAATATGCTGTGCCAGACAGTGGTCAACCCCAGGGATCAGGTCCCCAAGCAAAAACAGAGCAAAATAGAGTACACTGTTAAGTGCTGGGATAATTGCCATGACTTGTACATCAGGTGAAACCAAGCAGGCACTGGCAGAGAAGATGGCTCAACACAAAAGACCCAACACATCAGGTCAGGACTTTGCAGTCTACACTGACGATTCAATGGTACAGTGGGCCCATGGTTCAGTATTCATCATGGTTTTAAGGCCATAGTAACAGTACAGTTTCAGTATTCTTATATATAAAGTGTAAAAGGATTTTTTTTACACATTGCTCTCTAAACAATGAACTATTTTTGCAATAGAAAAACGTTCCATTCGGAAAAACGGCCGCATGACTGTCTCTACCGGGTTACAGTATGACATGAATGACATGGCATGAATGACATGACATGAATGGGGGAAAAACATTAGGGGTACTTATCAGGGACAATCTGCAGAGGCTATCCCTTTTATATAAACAGGGTACATATTTTTATAGGGACCATTAAATGTAAAAAGAACATAAAGTGCAACATCAAGTTGGTACCTTTTAAGAAATATCTATTCCTTTATGTTGAGATTATAGATAAGGTGCCTATTTCAATTTGTTTTTAATTTCTCTCCTTGACATTTCATATAGCTCAGTAATTAATTTACTGCTGAGACGTATTTGGGAGGGGACATTATAACCCGCTTCAATTTTTTTCATCAGGTAAAGAAATCCAGAGTCAATAACCAGCTGTATGGCTGCTAATCTTAGGCCATGAACACTGACTTCCACTGCTTTGTTATCTTTTTCTTTAATCTGAATTTGTTGTAAATTGTCTTTGGAGGTTAGCAGCCAGAGATTGCAGAATTTTTGCTAATGTAGACTCTCCTTGTTCCACCTGCAAGGCATATTGCTGGGTGATGCCGATGTGAGACATCACGTTAGAAATGTTTCCCCTTGATTAGCCAACAGTGGCAAAGTAATGCTTGTAGACTGTATGTTTACAGAATGCTGAATCCAAAATGTTCCCACAGAGCGGATTTGAAAAAGTGCTGCCTCTTCAAATTTGCTCCTTAGTCTTGCCAGCACTCGCCACTGTCACATTGGACCTGAGAGATTAAATGGCTGTAGTTTACCCTCTCTTCTCCAGCCTGTATTTGCATACAGAGCACCGATAGGCTCAAGGGAAATTCTGAAAGGCTCCAGAGATGTTCTGTGGATTTGAATGTACAATGTAAGTGTAATCTGCAGTACACTAAGCAACTTTTAGAAATCATAGGAAAATAACTGGCATATCGTAATACCATGGTTTTACGTGTGCATTGTGAACCATAAGGGCATACCAAATGGTTAAGCAACATAACATGTACCGCTGCATCTCTAGTCGAGACCCCTATATGCACCAGAGGCCACTCTTTCAAGGATGAGGATATGCAAATCCTTGATCAAGATGAACACTGGTTTGAATGGAGAGTTAGAGGCCATCTATGTGAAGAGGGAATGAGCAATCCTTGGGTAGAGGGCATGCCTTTGAGTCAGGTGTTGCGGGTTCGTATCCCACCGCATAGCTCGGTAAATGTGAGGCATTCATTGTAAAGTCCTTTGAGTGGTCAACTGACTAGAAAAGCACTATATAAGAATAAGTCCATTTAGCATGTATCCCTGAATCAAGAGCAGGGGGTAAAGAGTATCTCTGTTGCCATCTTATAATGCTTACCCGTGTTGCGCTCATTATGGAGGCTACCTGGGGACTCCATGTGGAGAAGAGCTTCAGCTGCCTCAAAGGTTTTATCAAAACAGACCATGTCATGGCCTGACATCTCCACTGTAAGACAGACAGATAACACAGAAGGAGGAACAGTGGAGTTAAATAGGTAGGAAAAGTTGAGAAAAGCTGTCATCACCTGGAATAATAAAGAAAAAATACTGT
>OMLC01037753.1:0-13841 GCA_900302585.1 Regalecus glesne
TCAGACAGGATTTGGACCGCTGGCACTGATTTATTTCGCTGGGACGCCGCCGCGGGCGGAGCTCGGTGCGTGTCCTCCGTGTCTGAGCGACGCGCTTTGCGCTGTCGTGTGCGTGTCGTGGATCGTGGATCGACACGCTGAGCGTTCTTTACATTATCCCCGAGTTATCTCGCGATAACCGTCTCCGTAATTGTCACGATTTGAGAGTCGGACGTCCCGTTATCACTGATCCATCGGGATTTATATTTGGGATTGGTCAGAGAAAATATCAACAACAACAACAACAACAACAACAACAATAATAATAATAATAATGAGAGATCCGTTCTCTGTGGCTCTCCCTGGGGTTTCTTCCTATTTTTCTCCCTGTTAAAAGGTTTTAAGGGACTTCCTCCAGATCTGATGTGAGGGTCTGAGGGCAGGATGTTGTTTTCATGTAGAGTCCACTGAGGCAAATTGTGATAATGGGCCATACGAATAACATTGACTTGACTTGACTCGACCCCAACGAGCCCATTTAAGACAGAGGAAAAAACTGCGAAATGTGTCATCCGGCCGCTATTATTTGTGGCCAAAACCCCCTTTTAAACGTATTTGTGTGTGGATTAAAAATCGATAAAGCTTGGAAGTGGACGTGGATGCTGCTTCATCGAGAATGGTTCCAGAGGAGCGTCGGTCTGGACCTCAGAAGATTCCCAGGTCTGCTTCTGAAGGGGATCACCTGATGTTCGCCATTACGGCTCACATGTGCACACCATCGCCACAAACGCTGTCAAACTACCAAACGCATAGCCTGACTTGACTCTTCTTCTTCTTCTTCTTCTTCCTCTTCTTGGCAGAAACATCCTTGTAAAATGGGATCTAACGACCTGCAAAGTCAAGTCCAGTCAAGTCAAGTTTTATTTGCATAGCCCATAATCACAAATTAAGAATTCGCCTCCGTGCACTGACACAACATCCTGTCCTCAGACCCTCACATCCGATGAGTAACGACTCCTTTGTTCCTTAACAGAGAGAAAAATGGGAGGAGACCTCGGGGAGAGCCCCCGAGGAAGGGATCCCCCCCCCCGGATGGACATTCGTCCCGATGGGTGCTGTGCACACAGAGAATAAGGTGCAACGTTAACTCATCGAGACAGCTGTGGTGTGATCGGAAGGCAGCTCAGAACATCCCCGCGTAAGCTGTTCTAATGGTCTTAGCAGAAACATGCTTCTTTTAAATCGGGCCTTTTTTCCGAGTTATTGAGCTTATAATGTGTACAATTGCTATTTATTGCCACTATCTGCTGTTGACATGTGGGATCATTCCTGTTTAGACAACACCTGATACAGGCCATATCACCGCACAAACATTTCAATTATTTCATCCACATCCGCCCCCTATTAAAGTCTACATGTGGCACACCCCCACACGGCATGCCTTTGTGTTGTGGATCAGTGCAATAAACAGACAACGTCTCGTCTCGGCCGGTTTACAGAGAACCGTAGATGCTCCTAAGACGCTGATGAAGGTAGAGCAGAAGGAGAGAAGACACCAAACCAGGTCTGCGTGAGGATCGGAGAGCTTTTAGGGACTCGTGGAAGCTTTAATAGAAAAAAAAATAGTAATACAAAAAAAAAAATGATTACAAAAAAAAAACTTCTCGTGTACAAGCAAGTCCACCAGAGGTGGAATGAGGAGCTTGGAGTTAGAGCGTGCGTCAGGAAATGACGAGCCCGGGGGGGGGCTGTGGGTTCGAACCCCCCGTGGGGGTGTCAGGAAGAGCATCTGGCCATGATCCCTTGGGATCCGTCTAAGTCCATGTCCGTCCCTCCGCAACACGGGGAGTGATCGTGACACACAAAACAGACCTTTTATCACTCAAGCGGTTGAGAAGAGGATGCAGGATAGATCAAGTGATGCGTGAAGGTTCACCATCGGTGGCGACGCAACCTAAAAGGTTTAGTGAATGGACACGTTATTGTGAAATCACGCTGCTCCCTCCCTCTCTATACTTCCCCGGGTAGGTCAGCTGAGGACAGGGAACCTATTGGACAGGATTCCAGAGTGTAATAACTACGGGCCCACGCTGTGTCGAAGTGTTTGCGGCAGGCTCGTTTGTTTCTTGGTGCAAGAGGCTTGTGTGCATGATGAGACGATCACTAAACACCCGCAGAATGTTCGCTTCACCAAAACCTTCGAGAGCTGCGCCTCTTAAGCTAATAGGCCGCTTTTTGTTGTTGTTTTTTGCCCCCCCCCCTCATTTACTTGGTTTGATAAACAGCCGAGTAGGTGTACACTATGGATGATTACCAGGTTACCCCAGAGTTTACGAGAACAACCGTAGCACTTAGCTCGAACGGTCTCCGGGCTCCGTCTCTCCTGTGAGGTCTCTCCGGCATGGTGTCCGGCCTCCTACTCAACACCCGGACATCTCCTGACCTCTGGGCCTGTGGTCAGTCAACACCATGTCCATCATGAGTCTTCTCAGGGCCTCCCCCCCCCATGCTGGAAAAGTGACATAGATGACATTGAAAGACACATCTACCATTTCACAATTAGCAATAAGACACACTTAATGAATGGCTTATAAGTGGCCATCAATCAAATCGTTCATGATTAATGATTCTTTTATGCTCGACAAAGCAGCGAGCATACGTTTGAACTCTCTGATGAGACGTTTTTGGGTTGCCAGGTTGGTGAATGGATCGAGCTGGTATGGTGCTAATCTGGCTGCAACAGCCACTCAAGCGCTTTACAATCGACGACCAAACACACACACACACACACACACACACTTGCTCAAGGGTACCTCAGCGTTTTTGAAAGGAGCCGAGGACCTTCCCTGCATTTAATCCGTGTGACAGCTCTCAGACACCCCCTCAGGAGACTATTAGTCTGGCTAAGACTGTTAGCTCATTCTCGGTAGGCAGCGTATACACACCATCATGTGAACATGTCGTGCAGTGTGGACTTACAAAGCTTCGTTCTCACACCGTCCTCCACCCAACAAGGGGTCAGGGAGGTGGCTACACACGGACGTTTCACCATCACCTCGGGGGTCGACACAGTAAGCAGGGTAACAAGGGGAAATGTGGATTATTCCAGAGCCCAAACCGAGACTTTATAAAATGTCCGTTTTCTTTACATGGAAGCCAAGAAACGCGTCGCGGGGTATTTCGTCATCAACAAGCGACATAGCGCAACCGCACGGAAAAGGGCTGGTTTTGCTTTATATACAGTACGGTACCCCTTCATACAACCTGCAGGGTTATACTTACATGAAAATGCTTGTAAGGGAAATGTAGTTGTAAAAATCCTTGCGGCGTACTTTATTGACGGAGGAATCGCCTTTCTCCTGCAGACTTAGCCTTCCCTACAAGCGCCTACATTTCCCAGAAAGCATTGGGCGCAAACACAAGCTTCTCTACACTAATGTTGTTGTACAGAATTTCTACGATGTTTCTTCATCCTCTCTTTAACATAGACACAATTGAATGGCTTCACTGTGGTTTGCCTTTTGACTTCCTTTCCTTTCAAACGGCATATTTGGGGTAGTTTATGATGGAAATTAGAATCCCGACTGGACTGTTGTGTCCCGTCCATCAAGTGGCTATCATGGCGTCAGTCGGCGGACGTAGTGAGATATAAAAAACGATCGGGGACGATCCAGATTATACGACACAGGAGCTGCGCAAAAGAGAGACGGAGATTTACTTGCACATTGAAGAATCAGAACTCTCAATATTTCGCAGACACAACTCTGTCGCGCCAAAAGTAACGCGATCACCTCGGTAGGGGTATGTGGGTAATGTAGTCCACAGAGGAAGAACACACCGTACGGGCAAACATGGGCGAGATTGCCGTGAATTCCAATCGTTCGGGTGAGTGACCAACATAACACTTCCCCTGTTCCACATCCACAGAGGTTACGTCGAAGATCGCTTCATCTCTCAGCTTCTCTTTATCAGTTTATACATTCTGAGAGAATGTCCACGAAGACTCTCCCCACACATGGGCTCCCATCCTAGAACCCGGAAAGCATGTTTTTTTGACAACACCTTACAACGGGTTTATCAAAACTTTTCGGAATGATTTATCGACAACTCGTGAAATAACCAGCAGCCGCCGAGACGAGACGTGTGGAAGAAAGAGCACAGCATGATGACCAAGTCCAGGATGAGATCACTGTCTCTGTGGTAGGTGGTTGGTTATGAAATTTAACCTCAGCATCACAGAACGTTCTGTCAGCCGTCCAAGACAGGAAAGAAGTCAGCTCACCTTACATGCCCTCTACACAGTCTGAACAGTATCTGTCATTGATGAATGAAGTGTTTCATGTGGAGGCGAAATTAATAAACTCCTGTCAAACCGGCTGAAGACGGATGGATCTCCAGGCTACGAATACGTAGATAATAATGGGCTGATTCCTTTTTCGAGGCATGAAAAGATAAACACACGACGCTTAAAATGGAATGAAAGCAACCCCCAAGTAGTGCAAAATCATTAAGTGATGTGCCCTCTAGCGAGAGGTTATTTGAGGATTCAGACTTCCATAAAAAGAAACAGCTACACATAACCTTTGCTTTGTCTGACTGGCTCCTTCTGACTTGTCCAGATGAGAGCTCACAATCGGCTGTCTTTTCATCGATCCGAACCAGGGTTTAAGGAAAAGTAGCCCTGCGACTGGTCACCGAGGTACAAGTTCGTGGACAATTGTCAAGATCCTATAGGGTCAACTCACTGACATGGGCCTTTTAAGGGCCTGATAATGAGCTTTACTGTAAATGCACTTATTCTTATATAGCACCACTCGAAGCGCTTTACTACAAATGCCTTACATTTACCAAGCTGCAGGACGGGATTTGAACCTGCGACACCTGGCTCCCAGGTATGAAATAGAATAGAATGGCGGTAAATCGACTTGTTCTTGTACAGCGCTTTTTTTCAGTCTAGCGACCACTCGAAGCGCTTTACTACGAATGCCTCACATTTACCAAGCTGCAGGACGGGATTTGAACCTGCGACACCTGGCTCCCAGGTATGAAATAGAATAGAATGGCGGTAAATCGACTTGTTCTTGTATGGCGCTTTTTTTCAGTCTAGCGACCACTCGAAGCGCTTTACTACGAATGCCTCACGTTTACCGAGCTGCGGGGCGGGATTCGAGCTCACGACACCTAAGTATAAATTAGAGTAGAATAAACGGTAATTGGACTTGCTCTAGCGAAGAGTTTTTTTAATTATTATTCTAGCGACCACTCAAAGCGGTTTACAACGAAAGTCTCACATCTACCAAAGTCCGTGGCGGGATTCAAACCCGCGACGCCGGTTTAAAAGAGTAGAAAATATTGTAATCAGACTTGCTCTCGTATAGCACTTTTCTAGCTTAACGGCCAGTCAAAGCGCTTTACTACAAATACCTCACATTTGCCAAGCTGCACAGCGGGACTCGAGCCTGCGACACTTGGCTCCCAAGTACAAATCAGCGCTTTTCTAGTCTAGGGACCACTCAAAGCGCTTTACTACGAATGCCTCAGATCTACGCGGCGGGATACGAACCCGCGGCGCCTGGGAGTCAGCCGTCGCGCTCCGCCCACTGAGCTGCAGCTGCTCAACAACTGTACCATGAGGCGCACATCTGGATTATGATGCTACAGTGCAGCAGTAGGGTACAAACAAGGGTTTCCACCGGTTGGTGACATGAGAAGTCGGCAACAAAGTCTCCTTTTCGAACAATAAACGGCCAAACGCCGAGTTCCTCTGCGAGTCCGCCAACCCCGACCGGTCTCCTAAATCACAAGGTGCCTTACTTCCGATCTGAAACAGATGTTGTGAAGACAACCACTGTATCATTAGACACTTTTATTGCCTAATCAAGCACATTTCCTCCAAATAACAGGTATAGTCAGGAATAGACCGTTTTCTTAAATGTGGGGATTTGGATCAAGAAATACCGCCCCCCCCCCAAAAAAAACTTCCACTAGGCCAACAAAGTTTTGCTTACACATCATATTGAGCAACACCCTGACAGAGCACAGACAGTAAGCCCACAGAAAAACAAGGTGGGATATGTTGGCTTTGCGGAGGAGCTTCTCAATCTTCCCTCCACTTCTCCTTTGATTTCTGTGCCTGAAGCGTAAACTGAAGGGGGAAGTCCGGAGACTGGCAGAGCCTATCCGCACCGCTGTTTAATGTGGCTTTGCCCATAGGCAGGGATCTACCGAGGACTGCTGGCAACTGAGCCCTCCATCCATCCAAGGGCCTTCAGCATCTGCCAGAGCTGGCATACCAACGGGGGGAGAGAAGAGAGAGGCGGAGGCAGAACATTGTGACATGATGGATAGATCGCCAATTACTGGAGGGAAACATTGCCAAGAAAGTGCCGACCGCACGTTGTCCCTAAAACATCAGGCTGTGGTGTGGAGCGAGAGGCATCTTGCTGCGAGACATCCGAGGATAACCTCGCCTCCTGGGTCCCGTTATGTTGAGTGTGTTGATCTTGGATGACCTCACTTTCTCTTAATCCTGGTTGCTCTTGATCCTAAATCAGTTCCGAGGTGGCGCAGGTTTGAGATGAGCCACAGCTCGAGGATCGACCTCGCTGGAGCCTGTGGAAAGGGGAGAAAACGACTACAATTAATGGGGTAAATTCGCCCCACAACCTTTATTAGGATGCTTATGGGGACGGCACGTCCCGCGGTGATTTAATCTTATATTGTTGGGTCTTATATTGATGCCTACTTGTCAATCAACGGGATGCGTGGGTATGAGGTGGTGTTAGCTTAGTTATTTGCCATTAATGAAAATAAAGCAGGAACAGAACTCACAGACGGTGAAGAATAAAACGGGTCTTCAGTCTTTGACGCGAGTTGGACGTGTCTCCATCATCCAATCAGCAGTCATATTTTTAATTTCACTGTAATAATAATAATAATGATGACAGTAATAATAACAATAAATTAACATCACAGTTTATCAGCAACCAGAATGTCCGCGTGTCAGCACCCTTTCATTTAAGAGGCCTTTTGCTAGTCAGAAATGTCCATTATTTCCCCAGAGAAACACTCCTAATCCTAATCCTAATCTGATAATACTGTAATCCGGGCCTAATTTTGCCGACAAATTCCCCCGATGATAGATACCCCGCACGTCCGGTCATGTAATCTAGCTTCAGATTGAACTCTTTCAGGACACATATGCACATAATGGTCACCTTAAGGTGGTATTGAGGTCTCGAGATACTACCCGATACTCCATTCAGTGCTAATAGGAAGTGTGTGGGCACATCCAGAGGGTAAAACTCGGTATTCCCTGTTACAAGGCAGGCGTTTCTTGTACTTTTCGGGTTTAATTCACTCCTCCTGACCGTAGCAGAACTGAACTGAGGCTCAGCCCGAATGACGGTGTAGTGCGAGGGCTTCACAGACATGACCTTAATGTAGGACCTTGTACACCGGACAATATCTACCGCCGATGGCAAGCATCAGCATACGTCCGCTGCTATTTTCTCCCATCTTCTCCCATCTTCTAACATCTTAATAGAGAACTCCTCATAATTCCACAATGGCTGCTCGTGATGCTGCACGAGTCAACACCACAGGACACCTCTCCCTGTATAAGACCCGATCGGAAGGTTGCAGGTTTGATCCCCGCACTTGCAGAGAAGCGTGTCGAGGTGTCCTTGAGCAAAACACTTCCTCTAGCTGCTCTGCCCGGTGATGGACTGGTGACCCTCCCAGTTTGGCCTTTCGCCCAATGAGAAGTGAGATAGACTCCGTTTCCCCTGTGACCCAGCTTTAGATAAGCAGTTGATGATGGATGGATGGATAATTATTATTATTAGTAGTAGTATTTTTATAATAAAGATAATAAATAAATATGAAAAATACTGATATTGATATTACTAGTGAGATAAACATCAAAGATACTTTGCAGCTTCTGCAGAAAGCATCCTTGATGTTTACTCACTGCTGGTCGTAGAAGTATTTTTGCTGTAATTATTATTATTATTATTATCATTAATAATAACAACAATAATAACAATAATGCCAAAATCATAATCCATAACTTCAAATATAAACGTGTTGTGACCATCTCAAGAAAGGATAATCCAACTTCTCAGAGGTATAAAACCACGGTAGAAAATCTTCAGACATATCTCAATTTAGAGATCATATTCTTTCCTCTTCCATCACGGGGTGATTTCAACACAGCCATCGGGACAGTCCGTGTGCGTGAAACTGTACTGTAGCAGAAACAGGTGACCCCCCCCACCATTGATGCAGGCCTCTTCTTTAAAAAAAAAAAAAAAAAAAAAACAAAACACAAAACGACAGGCTGTGCAGTGAGGCGCCATCTTTCACCACCCAACCTGGATTCCACAGACGGGGTTTGGGGGACGTGGCTGCAGCACCATACACCAGTCTGGTACATTGCCCCCAGGACATGCTGTTCAAAACCATCCTCAGTGGGAGGCAGGTGTGAGACAGGCATGTCTGTTGTCGATGCAAGAATGCAACAAACTCATCAAGACTGGCACAGAGCTGGCCTTTTGCCTCCTCGTCGGGCCACAGACATGAAGGGTTTATTGTCTGGCAACTGGCAGAGCCTCTGGTAGACAGTCAGTCAAGCCAAAGTCTTCCAGATCCCGGAGCTCATCGACAGCGCTTCTCGGTTTCGTTGAAAGCATTCCTCTTGCCTGTTCTGAACAGTCTGCTCATCGCGTCACTTCCGGTCAATGCACGGCGTTTCCGGTCAACGCATCCCGATTTCTTCAAAACGCCGGATAGCGGGATTGGAAGTCTTCGGTCACCGTGACCGTGGGAGTACTTCCGAACAGTCCTCGTCTGACATGCTAACCAGGCATTTAAGACGGTATCACGGCGTTTGACGATGTTGGTTTAGACGTGGCAGAGATGTGACTCCCACCGCTGGACCGTTCCTGCGTCGGGATGTAGTGGATCACTATGTGTCGTCCACCATCTGGATCTCCGGGCCCTTTTTTCAAATCTGCTTGATAATAATCATAAAATGTTGGTCTTCAAGTTTCGCGGGGGCGCCGCCCTGATGGCGTGTTTTGGAAAACAAACAAGCGAATGGGGCTCGTTTGCTACCACGGCTCTCCGGGGTCAGTGACTTTCAGAGGCGCCTCAAACAGCCCGCCTGAACCACTTCCTAAGAAGGACCTCCTGCTTACGCGTTACTGCTCTGAGGTGTCCAAACATCCGCCTGTCGTAAAAGGTAAGATGTTGATATGCCACGAATATTACGCCATCTCTAACATGAGCAGGTGGTAATGCAACATTTTAAAAGAATGATTTTCCTCTCCAACAGTAGCCTCCATTCTTGCATACACACGTGTCTTTATTTGGCCACTGCCAGCAATCTTCCGAAGAGAATATCGGAATCCATTACCAAGTGCCCTGTCTTGATAGACATCAGCAGCTTCCTCATTTCGTTTAGTGGCTTTATGGATATCACGCCGTGGATTTTTTTCCCACTTTCTGTGATGCTTGATCACTTTGGATGTCAGTCTGATGCCAGCTGTCCGGTTGCTATGTTTATCAGCCACAGTGTTCTAATTCAGATGATTTTACATCCCTTCAATAATCTGCATAAGATCTAGATAAAGCACACGGATAGGTTGGTTTCTGTTCACAAGCTACATATAAAAGGGTACGACTTAGAATTAAAAAAATATAAATGATAAATTATAAAATCACAATCTGACTTACAATTAAAAACATGAAACAAATAATTACAATTGTAAAATTTACAATTTGACTCACAATGAATAAAAAAATAAAAATAATAATAATAATAATAAAATCACAATCCGATTTACAAAATAAAAGGTGATTCTCGCTGCTTCAAGGTTGAGACACTACCCGAGACCCTCCAGTGCTAATATGAAGTATGTGAATACGACCAGTAAAAACATGGCGTCCGCTTGGTAGGCCCTGTTACAAGGCAGGCATTTCTGTCTCCTTCTCTGGGTTATACTTACTTACAGGTGACTGGCACGGACTCATGTCCATGAATACTGGGATGGCAATACTGGGATGCCCCCATCCACAGGGTCAGCGGCTGTGTCAGGAAGGTCATCCGACCATCATGTGGATTGACAAGATCTGCTGTGGTGACCCCTGAGAAACAGGAAACAAGCTGAAAGAAGAAGAAGAAGAAGAAGAAGAAAAAGAAGAAGAAGAAGAAGAAGAAGAAGAAGAAACAACAACTCAGTGGCTAGTCACCATAGTGCTCAGTGGTAAACTATGACTGCTTGTTTTCAATGATATAATGTGAGTGACTACCTGAAATGAATCATTAGCATAATTGGGGACAGACCATTATTATCATAATAATAATAATTATTATTATTATTATTTTATCCTATTAGGATTAAAAGTATATCTCAGACAAATGAGCTGTGTGCTGTTTCTGCCCATGATAAAGCCTAATGGAAAAGGATGCTGATTCACAACAGAACCATATGTTGTCCCTCTGGTTGCTTTGGAGTGGGGAGACACCTACAGACCATCAGTGCAAACACGATGTGAGCACAGCCAGTAGGTAGAAAATGACATTGGGATTAACTTTCGAGCTCCGTCTTCCGAGGCCTTTCTCTGCACCTCCGGGGGGCACCATCCGAGGGATTGCTCCTGCGGGTAACAGTGTGCAGATCCATAGATCCAAAGAACTTAAGGTGGATCTGCTTTTATCCAGAGAGGTCTTCAAACAGCTTCAGGGTGAAGCCCCTGACAGTCACACACATTAATCTCCCATTGTCCTCAGTGAGAGGACGGGCAGATACCACACGTCTGATGTATGAGGGAGGACCTGGAGTCGATTGTGGGGATTTCAGTGATTCACAGCGAGGGCCTCCTGGAGGTTCAACCTTGGCCCCCTTCTGCGGAGCGTTCCTCCAGTTTCCCTCCTAAATAAAGGCATGATGGGTGAAGCGGAGACACTCTGTGGCCTCCAGTGGTGTGTCCCGAGCCCGTGTGATGGAGTGTGGTGGCCAGTGGGGTTTCTGGTGCGTCTCCAAGCCCAGTGGCTGCTGGGATGGACTCCTGAGTCCGGTTCAAGGCTGTGTGGAAGACAGGGGGAACGGCTGACGGTGAGAGCAGAGCCCACTCTAGTGGATGACTACGTGAAGTACGTTAGCACGTCAGGTCTAAGTGGATTTTCACCTCATTTATAATATATGTGCATAGAATGGATTTTGCATTTCACGATTAATATTGATAAATCATATCGGAGTTATCGATCCCACATAAAGGGACATTTGAAATTCTCCGCATTTGACCCACGCTATTGTAAAGGAGCAGTGAGCACCCAGGGTTCCGTGTCCTGCTCACCTTCCGATCGCCACTCGACTGTTCTACCTGCTGAGCTATGCTGCCCCTATAGCGCGTGTAGCGGGGGTAGACGTGGACTTAGATGGACCGTGGGGCATTAAAGCCAGATACCCTTCCTGATGCCCCACGGTGGGTTTGAACCCCCGACATTCAGATGTTAGCTAGTCCAAGCGCTTGCGGACATCCTACGAATTTTCGTCTGCTCTTTAATATTTCCTCTGTGTGGAGATAATGTATGATTATGATATGTGTTTAATAATTGATTTAATTGTCAAATGGACCGCATGGTCACATTCTGACCGTTCTTTAACCATGTCCGCTCCATTACGGTCAACCTCCGTCAGTTCAAAACGACAGGACAGTTGCTTCATTTTTTGGATTTTTAATAAAGGCATTATCATATTCCACAATTCGGTAGCACATAATTCAAGTTTTTACAGATTTGGTTCATATAGGAATCACACGCTTAGCTGAACCAACTTCCCACAAAGAAGCCGTTCTCGGAAAAAAGTAGCTTAAAAAAACGACACGGTACAAAAATAGGTGGACTCATTCCAAAACTGTCAGCTTTTCCTTTAGTACAGTGGCACAGTATATCTTAAATGTAGAAAACATCACAATAAAAAAAAAAAAGAAAAAAAAAAGTTCCTCCTTTTTCTTTTTTCTCGGTTGACGGTGGAACAGGAAACTATACATTCACAAGCTCACTTCCTCCCATAGCCAGAAGGCCCTACGGAGCAGATTTGGGTCAAGTAGCATTGCAAAACCCATCCCGTGTCTCTTTTTTGTATCCTGCTTTAGCGCTACATGGACGGCGTCAGCCATGTTATTTGATTGATTTTCCATTCTCATGATTGTCTTAGATAACCAACGCTATTAGCCACATGATCGACACACTGTGGATTTACAGCTCGGGATAAAACGGCAGTCTCTTCGCAGATGGTACTTGACGCAAATCTACCAAGGTGGGCTAGGATTTAGGCTCGACCGCAACTCGAAACAGTCAGAAAGAGACATTTTTTTTTTAAAAAGGTGAAAAATCTAAACTAATCATACGGTGATCCATGGTCCACTTCCTGGATGCAGATCCGACTGGACTGTATTGAAACGGGCTGACCCTAAATCCTGATTCAGAAGAAGGGGATAAGGAAGAGAGACGCTACTGTGTCAGGCCTGCATCTTTGGCCATGCCGTAGAACACCCCTCTCTTGGACAGGAGATTTGTCGGAGTGTCAAATTCAGAGACCTGTCCCTTGTCCAACACCAGCACTCTGCGAGGAGAGATGAGAAGGGAGAGGAGTTAACCAGCGTGCGCCGGTGACAAAGCGAAAGAGATTAACCTCGCCCGAGTCGCGCGAGTACTGATACGAGGCGACGTGTTCCACCTTGTGTAGTCCATGATGGTGTTGAGCCTATGTGCAATGGTGAAGACCGTGCAGTCCTCAAACTGGGTTCTTATGGTGGACTGGATGAGGTCATCCGTCTCCAGGTCGATCGCAGCTGTGGCTTCGTCCAGGATGAGAATCCTCGTCTTCCTTAGCAGAGCCCGTGCCAGACAAACTAGCTGCCTCTGACCCACACTGTGGACACACACACGCACACACACACACACACACACACACACACCGTGAAACATGACCAATGGCGACAGCTCCTTCAAATCCAATCTCGGGCTTTATGAAAAACTATGATTGCCACAATAAAGACAAATGGTTTAGCTGCTACATTGAATCCACGATGGAAGCTATACAGATGTCCCCCCCCCCCATTAATGAGGGCACCCGAAACCTGTTGTTTATTGCATTTCATCTCCGGTTCTCTGTCACGGCCTCAGCTCTCTGGACAGGTTACCTGAGGTTCTCTCCTCCCTCTGAACACTCCAGCTCCAGTTTGGCCGGCTGGTTGCTGACAAACTTGTGAAGGTGAGAATGCTCCAGAACTTTCCACACCTCATCATCACCGTGCTGTTCAAAGGGGTCAAGGTTCATCCTCAGTGTACCCGAGAACAGCACCGGCTCCTGTTGAAGACAAGTGATCACAGGTGAATGGACTCATTCTTCCTGGTCTAACGACAGGGTCAGGTGTTGACCAATCGTAGGTCAGTTCAGAGAGAGGGGCGTGTTCTTATTGGCCGCTCCACAAATGCGGACATGCGCGTATGCGATCGATTCATGTCCGCCGTCTCCTGCCGGTTGTGGCCCCGATGCCTAGGGACCGTTGCCCTGACCTGGAAAACAGGCACCCGGTGCCCAATCAGCACCTGCGCCTGTGATCACCTGACATCCGAGCACACCAGAGCCGCAAAGGGTTTAGAAACTAGATTGGCGTCAGTCCCTGAACTGAACCCCCCCCCCCAAAAAAAAATCACAACAGAACCATCTGGAAATGGATGCTTCATGTGAACAATATCGTTTTATATATCGAGAGATCAGCTTCGACACAACCTCATCCACTATGTCTACCATTGAGTGAAAAACAACTGCATCAAACGGCTTCCCATT
>OMLC01037757.1:0-14584 GCA_900302585.1 Regalecus glesne
ATTTTAACTATTTACAATATTCACTATTAGTCAATTTATTGTTTGTTTCAATGCTCTGAGAATCTTGTGGATATAGTGGCGATTTATTTCATACTAGTAGTTTTAAGAGCACAAAAGTTAGGGGGTCATCTGAGGTCATCTGAGGCCTCTCCGTGGATAGAGCACATGTCTGGGAGTCACAGTACGGCCGTCTCCTACTCTGTAGCTCGGTAGATGTGAGGCATTCATTGTAAGGGGTCTCTAGTGGTCGCCAGACCTGAAAAGTTCTTTATAAGAACAAGTCCATTTACCGTTTACAGTGACGGAGGGGGTGGGCGGCTGCCCCCACTCACGACATTGTAGGGACTGGAGGAGGGACAGATGGCCTGCAGTATTTGGAAGGAACTTCTAGAGAAATGGAAGCAGATTCTGATGTTAAAATTGGATGGTTGGAAGGGGCAGGGGGGCAAGATCTGCCATTGTTCTGTCCGTTTCACCTGCCTGCTTACTCTAATTGGCATGTTGTTTTACATTGTCTGATTAATTTAGATTGTGTGTGCTTGTATATGTGTTCCTTGGCTGTTAGCGCCCCACTTTGCCTATGTGTTTTAAAGTTTGTGCGATTTATTTGTCTTCTGTTGGTCTGTTTGCTTTCTAAACCATTTGTCTCTACAGCAGCCTGTGCGATAGCTGGCTGTTTATCAGGACCCCTCACAGCTAACTGGGCAACACTTGCACTTCTTAGTGTTTATGAGACAGCGGGCATGTGTTTGGTCCCACCTGGCAGTGGAGGACTGCGAGGGAGGGGGGGCTTGGGGCGAGAAGGAGTGTGAATGAGAGGCCTGTTGTGACACTGTGGGGAGCGGGTGGGCATATTGGAAAGCAGCAGGTGCTCAGCCAATCTGGGAGGCTGCCTGGGCCCCCAAAGGAACGAGAGGCTCTGATTGGCTACAGATCAAGAAGGACAAGGATAGTGACCACAAAGCACTGCCAAAGGCCCAGTCAGAGTGCACCTGCCCTGGTGTCACATGACCGGAGACGTCTCAGACGGACTCTTTGTGTGTGTTTGTGTGTTTTGTGTTTAGGTGTGTGCGCGTTGGCTTTGAAGTCCTTCGATCCTAGCTCGCTTTCTGGTTGGTTTTTTTTTTTGTTCCCCTGTGGGATTCGAGGGCTCGGGTCCTCCTCTCAGAGGCACCAGAGGGAGTGACTCTTTCTGTTTGCCCATTTCCACAGACAGCAGCTTTTCATAGAGGTTTGGATGCCTCTTTATTTTTTTTAGCTCATTTGATTTTATTCACACATCACTAATCTCTCCGGAGGAGGCTGGTCAGGGTTTAGCCTCTTCGCTGTTTGAATACCAATAAAACACCTAATGAAAGACAACACCCCTTAAACCTACTCCCAGAGCACTGGCTTCCTCATCATGTGTTTTTCCAAAGTCATGCATTTTTTCAGCTGGCACAAACAGTGAGCAACAGCTTGACTGCCCCCCAAAATCCCACACAGGACTCTGAGGCAATGGTGGCTGTAAATAAACCACTGCAAAATCACTGCAAAGTCATTGTTAGCATAGCATGCATTGCAGTTGGTGCAAATGTATTTTTGATATACCTAGTTGTTATGAGATGCATGTTAGAGCCTAGGTTGTACTACCTCAAACAGATTCAAGGAGTTTTTGGGGAAAAGGCACATTAGGTAAATGTAACAGGTTCTCCTGGTTACAATGTGCGTTGACAGCTTGAAACATTAATATCTCACGATCACTGATTATGTCGAGTCAATTCTATTTGTATAGCCCATTATCACAAATTGACAATTTGCCTCAGTGGACTTTACATTAACAAAAAATCCTGTCCTTAGACTCTCACATCAGATAAGAAACAAGTCCCTTAAAACCCCCTTTAACAGGGAGAAAATAGGGAGAAACCTCAGAGAGCAACAGAGGAGGGATGTCTCTCCCAAGTTGGACCGCCATGCAATGGATGATGTGCACACAGAATAAGACACAATTCACAGTATACAACATGATCAGGATAACAGAATTGTAATTGAAATACAAAAGTTAAAACGGTAGTAATAATGATAACCTCCTTCATAGTGAAGGTACCAATCAATGAACATCTATCCATCGTCAACTGCTTATCCAAAATTGGGTTGCGGAGGCACTGGAGCCTATCTCAGTTCTCGTTGGGCAAAGGGCGGGGTACCCCCTGTATAGGTCACCAGTCTACCACAGGGCAGAGCAGTTGGGGGAACAGTGTCTTGCTCAAGGACACCTCGACACGCTTCTCTGCAAATGTGGGGATCAAACCCGCAACCTTCCGATCACCAGGCGACCGCTCTACCCACTGAGCCATGCTACCCCTCAATCAATGAACATCTAAAATGTAAACATGCCAGATCAAGCCACTAGGCCAAGATTCATCATATGTCTTAATGTGGACAAATGGACAGATGGATGATGATCTTAAGAGGTGGGAAAAGCAGTAGACACATCAGTCCAAGCATCATAGTCCGGACCACCACGCCAGCACCATTTACCCATCTCCTGGGTTTGTCCGAGGTCACATACTTAGAAAATTTAAAAAAAAAAGAGACATCAGGGGACATTCATTCAGCAAGAGAAACTAGATGAGAGCACAGTTTACATTAGTCAATACCATATGCTCTAATTATATAATGTCCTTGGCAGAGAACAGTGCTTGATCCCTCATAATGGCTGCAGCCTTTCACTGTTGTGTACTCTGGCTTTTGCACGGGGTATATTAACCCGGTGAAAGGTTTAATTCCTAGTTCAAATTGATCAAATCAAATAACTTTAATCAATGCAGATAGTAGAATTGCAAGGAGACAATCTTTATAAAAGATTTCGAGCTTCAGCCATCTGAGAAATAAATGGTTTACTTGAGAGAAAAAGGACTCGAGAAAAGGATCAGGTCCTTTTCTCTAGTCCTGATTATGATTTGTTATGGAAGACGTCAGGCGTACTCGATACGTGTCGAGATTTACAACCCTTCTTGTGTTGTCATTCACAACAGTGGTGTGGAGACCTCCAGTAGATACACTATTAAAGGATATCCAGCACATCTCAGGCCAGTGGTTGGAGTTGTCTAATTGGCAAAGGTGGCAAAGGTGGCAAAGGTGGGGATGTTTTATGAATTGTGTGCTCAATACACAAAAGACTGTCAACTGACAGTAAGAGTACAATACTAACCCTGAACGATATATAATACAATACATAAGCCATAACAGTTCGACACGAATGGAATACGCCAGGCTTATACAGACATTTCCTGGTTTAGGATTCCAGTTTGCGTTTTTAACATTGAAGCAAGCAAGGAAGGAAACAACATGATCCTGAAGCATCCATCCCACCATGTATAAACCTTATGGCCTGGTGGTAGTGTGATGGTGTGTCTTCCTTGCCCAGTGGGTAGAGCGATCAGAAGGTTCGATCCTCAGTCCTACAGACTGGGGCGTCATAGCTCAGTGGGTAGAGCTGTTGCCTTACAATCGGAAGGCTGCAGGTTCGATCCCCGATCCTCCAGAAAGCATGTCGAGGTGTTCTTGAGCAAGACACTGAACCCCTAACTGCTCCCCGGCTCACTGCTCCTGTACAAAAGGATGGGTCAAAATGCAGAGAATTCAAAATTTCCCCTTGTGGGACTGATAAGGGATACTGAGGTGTCCCTGAGCAAGACACTGAACCCCTAACGGCTCCTCGGGCACCACATGGTGGCTCCCCACCATGGGATGGGTCAAATGCAAATTTCCCCTTGTGAGACTGATAAGGGGACTATTATTATTTTTATTATTATTATTATTAGTCATAAAAGTTGACCAACCTTGGACTAATATTCGGATGTAGCTTATTTGGTCTAACAGATGCATCACTTCATAACAACAGCCTGTATGCTGCCTTCTGTCTGGTCTGCAGATCCCAAGCCTGTCGAACGTCTGGAGCGTGAGATGGAATGAGCCGTTTCAAGAAAAGCTCCAAGCCAAGCAAATATTTGCTCGGAAAAACTTCAAAATCCTCATGTTGTCTCATTGACTAATGATTCAAGGCTATTCAGAGTACAAAAGTTGGGGGTGGGTAAAATCCAAGGAAGGGTTTTCTAATATTTGCCACAACCTCGAGTGTGTTTGGTGTTCAATTATCCACGTTTATATGCTTGGGTGTTTTCATAATCCTTGGATTAGATATAAGTGATGAGATTATGCACTCCATGATGTTTCATCCGTATCACATGACCAGCTCCTGGCTCTTGGACTTGCGTCTTTAGCCCTAAATGCACCCGTAGCTTTGGAGGGCTTTGACCTAGGAAGAGGAAATGACCCTGATGAAATAGTTACCCTCACCTCTGACTTCAGCTGACCCCTTTCTCTGGCTCAGAGAGGGAAACTACAGCTATTATGCCACTATATCCACCCTCCGGCTTAAAAGCCTGGACAATATGAGATGTGATCACAATGAAGAGAACCAAAGGCTTCGACACGTTTAGGCAGGCGATTGTTGTGAAATTGCTCCTTTTTCCCTCGCAGTACAAAAAGAAAATCAATAGCTGATACTGCTGTAAAGATACAGGTTCACTTGTACTTCTGTGACTCTGTAAAATCCCTTCTCCCTTTTCTTCTCGTGTTCTCTCTCATCCGGTCTCTTATCCTATTTGTTATTTTATGGTGTGAAGTGGTTCAGTGTGTGTGTGTGTGTGTGTGTGTGTGTGTGTACCTGCTCCACGGACCGTCACCTTGTCATGGTGGAGAAGTTATTGTGGTCCTGGGACCCCAAGAGCAATGTCTTCTGGGGCTCTGCTCCTGGTAGGTTCCTCCATGGTGGTCTAATCAAGAGGAGGAGGGGGAAATAATCCAACCAAGACTCCAAAAGGGGGACAGGGAAGGAATGATGGCTGATTCTAGGGAAGAGTCACAATGATTGGGAAGGTAGATGAAAGCTGCAGCAGAAACAGACCTCCTAGTTGCCTTAGACTTCATGCAGCTGGATCCTGATCCAGATGTCACAGAGCGTGTGGTGGCGGTCTCCCCATGTCAAACAAAGTCACACACAGGCGTCCTCCCCAAACGGAGAGAGTCACACTCACTTCGAGTGACCACCAAAGATGATGATGGTGTGTGTGTGTGTGTGTGTGGGTGTGTGCCTGGATGTGTGTGTGTGTCTGTGTGTGTGTGTGTGCCTGGGTGTAATGAAAGGTACTTTAGCCTCAACAAAAGGTATGCACTTTTGAAAATGACCACTAGGAGTGATCACAGCACAGTGTGTGTAAAAGCAATTTTGGTAAACAGCTGAATTCCACACAATCACCAACCATTCAGCTGGATTCAGAAAGTCAGGGGACACATCAATAACACAAGTTCTCCTCATCATTTTGAATGAAAGTTTTTCCTTTATGCTGTGGCAGCTCTTGGGGTTCTGCTACTTGGGAACTTGGGGTTCCGCAATAAACAACAACAACAACACAGCGGCAGTGAGACAGTGAGCCATGAGGTAGCTGATTCCACTTTTCCCATGCAACCTGACATCATACGACTGGCAAATCTCACAAGCTGGTGATCACAACTAAGACACCCATGTGGACCATAAGGGCTGCCATGTTGTGACTGGTCCACACCACCACATTGCCTATTTTATCAATGTCTTGATGCATACTCGATAATCCAGGTAAGAGAATCACAAAAGAGGTGAATCGGTTCAACTGGATCTGAATTTTATTCAATGGCATGAAATACAGCATAATGTTAGAAAATGGAAGTTTGCTCTATTGTTCTTCTAGCGACTCCAATGGGTCATTTAACTATATGTTGAAATGTTGGCTTTGATTGCGTCCTGTTCAACCAACATGGTCGATCAGCGTTGTTTAGTCCCACAGCTATGTTATTTAGCTTCTGGAAAAAATCTAAGACTAAGACTCAAGGAGCGTATTGAATAATGGAGCCTGGGAATATTGAAGTGACCCAGGGAGATGGATCGTGGTGTTACACCATCCAGCACAGAGGATTATGGGAGTGGGGAAGTTTTATGATTAATATTATTTATGTTTTCTGGTGTTCTGTCATGATTGAAATGAGTTTATTTTGGGGTACGACTTAGACTAAGAAGTGGACTCTTGACTGACTGACCAATGGTACGACCGAGACTTCAGCTCAACTTGCCGTTGGTGATATGGGGGGGGCTACCTCCAGTGTGTGGGGGGGTGCAGGGCTACTAAAAACCAGATCTCTTAGTGTTGTGTGGTGAATTGGGGAGTGGGCGTTTGGCATAAAATGAAGAACTGTTCCCTGTCTTTATTTCAGTCCATGGGAGAGGTCATCACATTGGTGTCAGGAGTAGGATGGAGCGAATTGACACAGAGCATGAAATAGAAGACACTGTATGAGACACATGGTTGATGACGGTCATAGGCCTGAGGTTGTCAGGGCTAGAGTACGGGGTGATTCTTGATGATCCCACAGCCAGCCACTGCTGTGCTCAAGATGGGCCAGTTTTCACCCAGAGCTGTAAACCTACCACCACAGACTGGACCCACCTGGTCCTCTGTCAACAATGGCTCGAACACCAACTAAGCGGTGGAGATGGTTGTGAGATGCCACAGAAACCCTATCTCGCCCAGGTATGGCTGGCAGCTCGGTACAGCCAATGGGGAAGTAAGGAGGCTGCTGTCCTCGTGGCATGGGCACTGGAGGGAAAGGCACTGGAGGTACTGCTTGACCTCGCCCCAGCATAACGGTAACGTCCAGGCCCTCATTATGACGTTGGGGAGACATTTCAGGCAATGCGTCTTTGCAGGCACGAGTAAGGAGCAGCTGGCCAGCTGCTATCGGAAAGGAGAGAGTCTGGATGCCTTTGCAGCCCAGGAGATCAGGGGGACCTCGTCCTGCACACCGTCATCCATGTGTTCACACTGGAGCGGCTTGGCCAGCGTGTGGCCCTCGTGGTTCTGGAAGAAGCCCCGCAGAAGGCAGAGTGGACTGAGGCAATCCTCTGCCATGGAGCCACAGTTGCAGTCTGCGAAGCCGGTGACTGGATGGAGGAGGATGACTGGACGTCGGTCCACCAGGTGACACCCCCAAAAACTCTGGTTGACGACTCCCACGGGATCCAACCGCTGCTGCTGCAGCTGTGACGAGGAATGGACTCATCACTCTCGGTAAGGGAAAAAAACGCATCATCATTCTTCCAGTAGACATTGGCATATGTACCTTTTTTAGCGAGCCACACAGACTATCAAGAGAAAGTTATGATGTTACTTAGCAACATCAATACTAGATAATATCTGAAATGAATTCCAACCTGTATTTACAACAAAAGGGGGATAGATTGTCTGACGCAGTTAGAAAAGGACAATGCTGTTAGGACAAATTAGTGCCATAGATTATTCCCAGGAGAAGCTACACCCAGTGTGTATGCTTTACCTAAAATACATAAACAGGATGTGCCATTATGGCCTGTTGTTGTTTCATGAAGTTTGTCTCTTAACATCCTGAAGTTGCTGGTATCTATTCACAACCCATTGGTAGGCAATAATAAACATCATATTCAGAACTATCCATCCATCCATCCATCCATCATCAACTGCTTATCTGAAGTTGGGTAACTGGAGCCTATCTCAATTCTCATTGGGTGAAAGGCAGGGACACACCCTTGAAGGGCCGCCAGTCCATCACAGGTCAGAGCAGTTAGGGGAACAGTGTCTTGCTCAAGGACACTTCGATACACTGCAGGTGCGGCACTCAAACCTGCAACCTTAAGATCGCCAGATGACCGCTCTACCCACTGAGCCATGCCGCCCCTTCAGAACACTATGGCTCACATAAATAAGCTGAGGGAGGGCATTATGGAGGGGCATGAAACAATAGTCTCTTATGATGTGTCTCTTCCAACATTCCTCTTGATGTAGTGGAGGTGGTCCATGTGAAAATACATGACAAATCCATCCTTAGCCCAAGGACCACCTTTAAGACTGACAGTGTGTCTGCTTCTGAGGGTGTCTTCAGTCCATGTAAAAGATCTTTTTAGGCCCATTAATCCAGGTAGTCAGCAACTTGTTGACTACCTGGATTATATGTGTATGTTGTTCTGCTGTCATTGGTTTGCCCCATCCTTTATGAGCACCCTAATTTACATCCCTGTTCCTTTAAAAGGGAATTAGGTGGGTCACATACAGGACTGAGGGCTGAGGGTGACATTCAGATGAATGTTGAAACCTACTCCTGTTGTGTTTTAAACCTATCCAGATAACCTGATGCAGCTTTTTTGACTTGTACCCATGTGCTTCACATACAGGGGGCAGTACTAAAGGCAGAAGCATGGGCGTGCTATGGGCTCTCCAGTTTCACCTATTTTGTACACAGTTGTTTATATACTTTGCAGACATTCATACACTCATGCTCTGTGTGACATGCCAATCCCCACAATTTAGGTGAATGTTCCAGGTCACCCTGACCAGTCACTGGCTATGTGGTGCACACACTCCCCTCTGACACCGGTGAACATCCAGGGGATGGACATGACATGGTGACAACTTACAAGTACCTGGGTGTTCACCTCAACAATAAACTGGACTAGACTGATCATTCAACAGCTCTATATAAGAAGGGCCAGAGCAGACTGTATCTGCTTAAGAGACTGAGGTCTTTTGGAGGTCAGGGGTCACTCCTCAAGACATTCTACAACACGGTGGTGGCAGCAGCCATCTTCTATGGAGTGGTCTGCTGGGGCAGCAGCATCTCAGCTCTGGATAGGAAGAGACTTGATAAACTGGTCTAGACAGCTAGCTCTGTCCTGGGATGCCCCCTCAACACTGTGGAGGTAGTGGGACAAGGGAGGATGATGGCTAAGCTGTCATCCATGATGGGCAATGGTTCTCACCCCATACAGGACTACATTGCTAGACTAGAGAGCTCCTTCAGTGACAGGTTACTCCATCTAAGGTGTTTGAAGAAGCGTTTCCACAAGTCTCTCCTTCCCACAGCCGTCAGAGTCTATAATCACCACTGCTCCCCCAGTAGAACAAATTCAATACATGAACAACAACATCAACAAACCATTTAATTTAAAATGAGTGTATTTTTCCTGTCCATACTGTATATAGTGTTCATATTTCTCCCCTTGTTTAAATTGATTTAGCATATTATGCTCTTAGATGTGATGCCTCTCTTACCGTGCTTTCCACTTTGCTGCTGTAACACCGTAATAAATCCCCCTGTGGGACTAATAAATGAATATCTAATCTTATCTTATCTAATCTTATCTTATTTTATCTTATCTTATCTACAACTTTTGACCCACATGGAATAAGATAATTTTCATTCATCTTTTCAATCAGCTTTTAGGGCCCGTCACTCCACTGAAATTGCTTTAATTAGAGTGCTAAATGAACTTCTATTAGCTATGGACTCTGACTGCACCTCTGTGCTTCTTCTAATGGACTTCGGTAGAGCCTTTGACACTATTAATTACGGTATATTAATAGAAGTTGTAAATGGGCAACTGTGGTGTGTCTGGCTTAGCTCTCCTGGTTTAGTCCTACTTATCTGGAAGAAAACATTGCGTCTGCCATAATGATAATAATGAATCAAACTTCTCTGACATTAAACGTAGTGTATTTAATGGCTCGGTTCTTGACCCTCTACTTTTTTCTCTTTTTCACCTCTTGGCCGAATCATACAGTCATGGAATAAAATTCCATTACTATATAGATAATATTCAGCTTTATGTGTCTAAAAGAGGTGATGATCCTACTCAAATGAATAATTTGGAGGCCTGCTCGGTTGCCGAGAAAAATTAGATGCCACCAAATTTCTAGCTTTTCAATTCAGAAAAATAATGAGATGTTGGTCTTGCTAGACACAAATCACCTATCAATAACACGTCTGTGAATTTACAAGTATCCATCCATCCATCCATCCATCATCAACCCCTTATCTAAAGTCGGGTCATGGTGGAACTGGACCCTATCTCAATTCTCATTGGGTGAAAAACAGGAACACACCAATGACGGGTCACCAGTCTATCCCAGGGCAGAGCGATTAGGAGAACAGTCTCTTGCTCAAAGACACTTCAACACGCCTCTCTGCAAGTGCGGGGATTGAACCTGAAACCTTCCGCTCTACCCACTGCCGCCCTTGATTTTACAACTCTGACAATCAAAAATCTTGGTGTATTATTTGATCTCATCCTTTCCTTTGATAATCACATTAAAGAAATCCCTAAGAGTCCCTTTTTCATTATGTAACATTGCTAAAATTCAGTCTTGCCTGTGGCTTATGCAGAGACTCTAATATAGGCATTTGTTCCATCCAGACTTGATTACTGTAATTTTCTCTTTTCAGGTCGGCCGCATGCTAGCACTAAAAGTCTTCAGATGTTTCAAAATGCTGCAGCCAGAATCCTAATGACAGCTAGAAAATTGGACCATATTAAACCAATTCTTGTCTCCCTTCACTGGCTCCCTATCCATGCTAGGTCAGACTTCAAAGTGCTTCTGTTGACTTATGAAATCCTAAATGAGCTTGCCCCATCATACCTGTCTGATCTCCTTAAACATTCCAATATCAAGCTTTCCGCTCCCCAAATACAAGACTCCTCTGTGTGTCCAGAGTTAAAGAAAATTAGCTTTTGGCAGGGCCTTATGCTGTTGGGCCCCATTCTTGTAGAATAACCCGTCTGCTGCTATCAGACACTCAGACAGTCTTTTGAAGCCTTTGGATCCAAGTTCTAGTTCATCTATTCACCTCAGGCTAAAATCAGTTGTCTTTAAATTGAATACTCTTCTCAACCTTTATTGCATGGTGGGTGGGTTTCTGTGTCACTGAATTTGCCAGGCATAATTTATACTGATGTGATTATACGGTAATATCATAGAGTTGAGACGTCCATTTTGTGTGTCATGATTAGTCCCCGAGTTGTGGGGATGGAGACAGACTTGGATGGAGGTTAGGGAATAAGGCTGGATGCCCTTCCTGATAACCTGCAGTGAGTTAGAACCAGTTGTCTCTGGCTCGTCCGTTCCTGAAGGGTGAGCTCTGTCACTGAGCTACTATGGCCCTGATGAGATTAGAGACCGCAGATTAACTACTGCAAACATTTCCCTCATCTTCTCTTTGAATGATGTCGTCTCCTCTCTCCGTCTCTGTGTATGTGAGTGGTGTGAGTCTCATTTCTGTGCACATGCAGTCTCTCCTTCCCCCAGGTCTCCATGGTGACATTTGTCGCCATGTGAACGGTGTTCAGCATCTAAATCATCCCATTTTTTTTACATCTTATACATGCATATAATTTTATGGTCCTGTTTCAATGTTATATTCTTCTCTCACGCCACTGTATCACAAATATCTTTTCTTGTCTCTTCTTGTGTCCTCTCCCGTGTATGTGAACGGTAGGATGTGAGTCTCTCATGCGTCCGTGTGTAGCAGACTGCACACAGACTACGCCGTCTGTCAGATATCCATGAGGATGCTGGCCGCGTGGCCCAGGCGCCAGACAGCTCCGGTGGCATCTGGACACAGCTTTTTCCCTAAAGGACCACGTGCAGCTTTTTACATCGTCACCATTTGAGGCATCACACCAGATTATTGCTTCGAGCTAAGTCCGTCCCGGCATATCTCTTTTTTCGATGGCGGGAGGAAATCGCAGCAGGAAACCCGTGCAGACGTGAGGAGAACATGCAAACTCCACACAGAAAGGACCTGGTATGGGAACTTGGCGTTTGGCATCGTCCTCATCATAGCCCTAAAAAGGGTCTGTTTTTGCATGGTCCTTTTGCATTCGACCCTGCATTGTGGGGATGGACATGGACCAGGGGGCAGCGTGGAAGATTTGGGGTGGGTGCCCCTCCTGGTGGCCTGAGTCATCGTTTCTCAGCACACGTGCTCCGCCAATGAGCTACTGTAGCCCCTACAAAGTCCAACGTTCATTATATTCGTCATATATCTTATAATTCTATTATAATTTTGTTATCGTCCTTCTGTGTTTTATACTGTAAACTATTTTATTCTGTATACACAACATCTGTCTGTCTGTCTTGGGAAACAAGTTCCTCCTCTGCTGCTCTGCTAATCCGAGTTTTTTTTCTCCGTACTAAAGGCCTTTTTTTAGGGAGTTTCTCTGCCGACGACATCGTATAGTTAGAGCATATGGTATTGACTAACGCAAGTGATGCTCTCATCTAGTTTCTCTTGCTGAATGAATGTCCTTTAATGTTTCTTTATTTTCTGATTTTCTTTGTATGCGACCTCGAACGAACCCAGGGGACGTGTAATCAATGCCGGCACGGTGTCTACTGGTATTCCCACCACTTTTAAGATCATTATTCATATTTACATTGGTCCACATTAGTCACATGATGAATCTTGGCCTAGTGGCTTGATCCGGTGTGTTTGCATTTTAGACGTTCATTGATAACCTTCTTTGGTGGTTATCATTATTATTACTGTTTACCTTTTGTAATTCAATCACAATTCTGTTATCCTGATCATGTTGTGTGCTGTAAATTGTGTCTTATTCTGTGTACACATCATCCATTGCATGGCTGTCTGTCTTGGGAGAGACATCCCTCCTCTGTGGCTCTCCCTGAGGTTTCTTCCTATTTTTCTCCCTGTTAAAGGGGATTTGAAGGGACTTGTTCCTCATCTGATGTGAGGGTCTAAGGACAGGATTTTGTGTTAATGTAAAGTCCACTGAAGCTAATTGTCAATTTGTGATGATGGGCTGTATAAATAAAATCGACTTGACTTGACCCCTTATCCAATGTGAAGTTCTGAGGACAGGATGTTGTGTTACTGTAAAGCCCATTCAGGGAAAAGTGTACTTTGTGATAAAGTCATCTACTCTGTGGAAGTCGGCTCTAGGGGTTTGGTTGGAACATCCGCCCAGAAACTCTTGAGGGGTGTGGGAGAGACCGGTCCCAAGATGATGAAGACCTTCAAGGATTTGGCAGAAGAGGCAGAACAAGGGACCTCTTGGCGTTGGCTGAGAAGGATGGACGAGATGTGGGGAAGGTAAGGGTCCTAGGATCAGCTGCAGGGGGCTGCAGGGAGATATCCCTGCTGTTGGTCCACAACCGTGAGTTGTTCCAGGATTAATGGAGCGAAACATCAATGAATGATGGCTCCTTGCTGATGACCCTGAAGAGGCCTCACTAGCACCGTCAGAGGTGTGACAGGCAGCAATGCCCAGCGAGTCTCTTAAAACATGGGAAAATGTTTGTTCGTGAATTGATTATAGGTGACAAATAATCCCACTTTGGTCAAAAAGTAGGCTGCGTGCCCTGTGATGGACCGGCGACCTTTTCCAGGCTGTGGCCCCGCCTTTCACCCAATGAGAACGGAGATAGGCGCCAGATTCCCCGCGACCCGATTCCGGATGAGCCGTTGATGATGGATGGATGGATTTGTATAGTGACCTGGACTTCTATGTAGTCTGAAATTGGGCTCTCAAAGAATTTCCATCCGATGGCATCACTCTTCATAGCAGTGAAGGTGTATAACCACTTCAGTGATCTGAGACATCGGAATGAAAATCCTGGACTCTGGCTCTGAGCCACCTGAATACTTCATGAGAAATGACTTGGCAGAGAAGCTCCTCAAAATATCTTCAAAAAAATTGTCAGAGAAATGAATAAGAAAGAGGACCTTGAACATGTCCGACACTTTCTGTTGTTCCTCATCATTTATCTTTTTCCCCCTGATCATACCTGGTACGAACCCATTTTTACCTGTTTTAGTCCTATAAATTGAGACCAGTCCTCTCAGCGTCTTCCATTCCCCCATAAGTTACAGTGAACACGTCATACGTGTTTACGTGTGCTGTGAGTGAGGGGCTGCTGATGGAGAAACAGAAACTCCTGAGCCTGCAGAGGAGATGGAGCCCACTGAGGGAGGCGATGACAGTGAAAGTTGAGAACTTGGCAGGTACTTTCCCTCTGGCACAGCCTGCCATCCCTGAAAAGTGAGAAATGTGGCAAAAGTTTAGAGCTGACGGCGCAGCATTGTTGAGAGGGCAACGATCGTCACGTTGACAAATGATCTCACGTCGAGAGCATGTATAAATATCACATTTGTGTTGGAAAGTGTG
Organism: Regalecus glesne; assembly: GCA_900302585.1. Classification (NCBI taxonomy): domain Eukaryota; kingdom Metazoa; phylum Chordata; class Actinopteri; order Lampriformes; family Regalecidae; genus Regalecus; species Regalecus glesne. The sequence goes on from OMLC01037757.1 coordinate 14,072, forward strand.
AAACTGTGTAGGTGGATTGCCTTCATGGGCTGGGTGCAATGTGTGAAATATGTCTGTGTGTGTATGGGGGGGGTTAAATTACTCAAACTTTGCAACTTCCTGGTGTTTGCAATGAGGTATGTGGAAAATATCTGTTTTGTGTTTGTTGTTTTTTTCATTTGGCTGCACACAGATAATGCAATTAAAACGTAATGTGTTGGAACATGAGGAATATCTACTTCGTTGCTCCCCTGTGATCTGGAGGGGAAACGGTTTTCAGATTCAAATGTCTGCTTTGAGCCTAATTCAACAACCAAATCTCAATAAAGACTCCAACAGATGTTCTGTTGGTAAAGGAGCAGGAGGAATTTACTGCTGATAACGTTCCTGCCCTGCTCTACCGGAGAAACGAGGGGGGAAGAGCGTGTGTGTGTGTGTGTGTGTGTGTGTGTGTATGTGTGTGTGTGTGTGTGTGTGTGTGTGTGTGTGTGTGTGTGTGGGTGTGTCTGCGTGTGTGTGTGTGAGAGAGAGAGA
>OMLC01037758.1:8840-19523 GCA_900302585.1 Regalecus glesne
CCCCCCCCTGCTTCCCTTGTTCCGCAGGCAGGCAGGCGAGTCTCCCTCGTCTTGGTCCGCCTGTGCCGCTCTCCCCCAGCCGACACAGGAAGTGCACAGCCTGCGAGTCTCCTGGAGCCCTGATTGGTCCACTGGCCAAGGCAGCAGGGTGTGTCAACAGAGAACATGGCCAGGTGAGGGCTGCCGCCATGCATGCAAACCAGCAGGAGATGGGGGAGGGGAGGCCGAGAAGACTAACTTTTAAAGTAAACTTTGATGATCACAAATTAGAACAATGTCCCATCGTTCAAAGTAAGAAGGAAAGAGAGAGAGATAGGGATTTTTCATCATCAAGTAGGAAAGAATGAAAGACACTTTATTTGCTTATTGGATTCTTACAATGAGAATAATCCTCTGCATTTAAACTACACTGTTGGATAGCAGCAGTGGGCAGCTGCAGCACCCAGGGGACAGCTAAGGGTTCAAAGGCACTTCAACACGTTTGCCGAAGGACCCGGGGATCAAACCAGTGACCTTCCTATTACTAGATGACCGAGTCTGCCTCCTGAGCCATGCCACCCCTCAGATGAGCCTGGGTAGGCAGAGGCTTTGACTTAAACACATCACACAGTCCTGCAGGGTGAATCAAGATAAGATCAGATATTCCCTTATTAGTCCCACAGGGTGAAATTACGGTGTTACAGCACCAAAGTGGAAAGCACAGTAAGAGAGGCATCAAATCTAGAACATAATATGTAACATCACTTTAAAAAGGGGAATAAATATGAACACTATATACAGTTCTGATGGGTGAAAGCTGCAGAGATTACACCAGAACTAAGTCATTCAAGACAAACAAACCAAAAATACTAAAAGACTCAGATATTGAAAAACAAATATTTCTCTTTGCGTCCTGGCTGGAGTGTTCCCCAACACTTACATCTCCTTTGTCATTCTGTAAAACCCAAACTTGACGCTGAGCCTAGTCAGCATTAGAACCATGTCTTCCAACACCCGGCCCCTCACATGGGGTTTCCCCGTGTTCCAAATAGCTAACTCGGCCAGTCCTGAAATGAAACTCATTAGTGCGTGCACAGGTTTCTGTGTTGCCAACAAGTGTGGAGCATAGAGAAAGAGACAAGAAGAAGAATGGCCTCCTAAGCCCTGGAACCATGACGTCCTCACTAGGAAAGTCTAACCAGTGAGCAACACTTAATAAACTGCTGCCATGCTGTTTCTGTCAGCAAGCAGAAAGGACCAGGAACCTACTTACAGCTATGGCCTTAAGTCCTATCATCCACCGAGAGAGAGAAAGAGAGAAAGAGAGAGAGAGAGGGCGAGGGAGAGACATGGGGGCCATGTAGTCACAGCTTCATAAAAGCTAACAGATCCATCACCAGGGCTTTTAAAACTTTTTCAGCATCCCAAATAGTAAAAAACATGTAAAATCACAGGAATATAAAATAGTTCCTTGTCATTTTGAAACTGATACAACTACAGGATGAAGCAAGTACAGACTAGAGGAACAAGGAAGAGTCATTCATGTGGTCCATCTAACCTGTTTTAAATCACCAATGCACTCATAAAGATGTGAATTGCTTTCGCTCTCTGTAAGTTGTGAATATTAAGAAAACGGAAGTGTCTGCCTTCCTCACAGAGGTACGGGTGGGTTTACCTAACAATGATGGCAGGTTGGGGCTCTCCGTCCATCCATGCATCCATTCATCCCCATCCAGCCACCCATCCATAACCGATTATCCAAAGTCAGGTCGCGGGGTCACGCTGGAGCCTATCCTAGAGCTCAATGGGCGAAAGGTGGAGAGACACCCTGGATGGGTCACTTCTCCATCTCAGGGCTCGAGCATTTGGAGAGGGGTGTCTTGCTCCAGGACACTTCGACACGCTTTCTGCACGGGCTGGGAATCGAACCACCAATCTTCGGATTATGAGACAACCACCTCCCAATTTTTGCCATCAACTGGGGCTCTCCATCTTGAAAAACATGAGCACCACTGATATTAGCCTCATCCCCACCAGATAGCTGCATTCATTGGACTTCTCCCAACGTGGAGTTAATTTTTAACGATTAGCAAATTTGTACATTGTGTTTTTTTTCAAATGCTCAGTATGTGGTGCCTGATGGGCTGAGCAGAGCACCCGACCATAGTCCACTTGCACTTATCATACAGACATATTGTGCGTTATGCATTGTTTGTTAGTGTTAATCTCGTCACTTTAAACAGTTATTTAAGAGACCATGTTGATTTTGTCATTGAACTGATGAAGGAACAGGGAGGGCACTCTCTCCAGTTTAAGAGGACTGTCTAGTTAAATCTAGTCTAAAGCTAGGCTGGTAGTCAACTTACCAGTGTTTACCTAGGAAAATGACGGGCCAGCAAATAGTGAGATCAGTTTAAGAAAAAGATGCCTTTTTATTGCCATTCGATGCTGGTGAAGCACGACTTAGTCGTTGAGGAGGTGTAAGCACAACATAATAGATCCAGACTAAAGGTCAACTAATCATGTATTAAACCAATCACTGTGCAGTTATCCATGAAAACAGAAAGCAAGTCAAATAGAGACTGTTCTCTTATCTTCAGGTTACAACCTAATTAAATCACAATGAAGGTTAACATGTCATAGAGGCCACGGGTTCACTATTTCCAATACTACCACTACTATTATAACCTTTGGCTGCTCTGATTAAGGGTCACCACAGCAGATCTTCACCCCCATCTCTTCCTGTCCACTAGATCTTCCTCTGTCATACCAGCCACCTGTATGTCCTCCCTCACCACATCATAAACCCCCCCTTATTCATCCTCTTCTCCTCTAGCCTGGCAGCTCCATATTCAGCATCCTTCTCCCAGTATACCAGCATCTCTCCTCCACACATGTCCAGACCATCTCAACCTATTTTAATAGAAATGTCTTCCTCAGGGGGAGGTTGTATTTATGGAAATTAATCAACGCTACAAAAAGTATTACATGTCAAACAAGTAACAATCTATTACAGTTGCGTTTACACTGCATTCCTCGGAGACGAAACTAACCGGATGTTCCCTTGTCATGTGACTAGGGTAGGAACTGATTCTACTTCCGCTCGCCGCTGGTCCCTCGGTCACATGCGCCTGTCTGTGCGTTCAGTTTCATTTCCGTAGTCCTTATCTCACGCAAACATCTTGGATATTATATATATTTAATTATTGGACAGGGTCGTAGTAAGTAGGGAAATAGACGAAAAACTAAGCAGACTTGAAATACCTCGCTACATGCTTAACACGTTTGAGTTTGGGCAAAACTAGTGTTATTTTCTTGTCTTGCTGTTAATGTATTTATCAGCACAGCTGCTGAGAACTGCAGGAGGAAGGTAGCGTTTAGTGGATTCGGTGCATCAACAATTGTTCGCATTTCGACCTAGTTTTGATTTCAGATGTCACATTAACAATTCGTCTTTCTCATCCTCTTCAGAAGAAACAATGGAGGTAGAGTTTTAAAGCATCGTCAACTCTATTTTTGCTCTATGATACTGAGACTTGATAATGGATAGACGTGTATATGTGCAGGTAGCTCGGTTTCCCCCGTGATGCTGCACGGTGGAAAGAAGTCTTGTTGCTCTGTTCCGTCTCTTTTCAGCTATACACGCCGATGTCCAGCCGTGGCTCATAAATGTTTTATTTCTTAACCTGAATTACACAGTGTTGGACAAAGCCCACTTTGGTCAAGTTCCAGCTGTGTTGTATTTTGTGCGTATACAGATCAATGTTGGAAAGTTATTTTTTCTCTAGTAATTGCTATTTAAAGTTCGTGAATTGGCCAACCTCACTGTTATCATTCCAACCTGCACGCTGCTGGTGTTAAACTGAAGGGCAGTGCATTTCAGGATTATTTGGCAAGTGTGACAGGACCTGAATAGCTGTTTTTGACATTCTCCCTTTAAGATTACTAATGATTGTTGGTGTTTGTCAATGTGCCATATAATGATTGTGACAGGTACCAAACAGACCCAGCGGAGTGCCTTTCCTATTGTGGGCCCTTGCTGCTCAGTTGGTCCTTTGTGGAAGTGGGTTGTGCGCCAGTGATAATACCAAGAACTGTAAACTCCTCTACGAGACACAGTCAGAGCGTGAAGCCCTCAGTCGCCTTGAGCCACTTACGAGAAAGAAGTAGGAAATCAAACACTATCAACAGCTTGATGAGTCTCTGGATTGGTCTATTTATTGCAAAGTAACTCATTTGGGGGAAATGAGCAGCAACAAGTTCCACTTTACACAGAATCCAGCAGTAAAGACACCCCATAACTTTTCAGTATTGGTTAACTCTTTCTATTCTAAGCATATTGTTTGAATGCCTCTTTATTCATAGCTGTATTGCCCTCTACATGAGATGTCATCTTTATTACTTGATTAATCTTTTATGTTAGTTGATATTTTACTGGAATTTGTATCTTCATTGACAGCTTCACAGTTGAGACAAAGAACGGTGATGAGAGCTACAGCTATGTGTTCCAGATATGTGGGGATGCTGGGGTCATCCAGAAAGCTGGTTTGATTCAGATAAGCAGCACGCCAAAGAAAACAACAGTAATTGGCATGTATAATGCCACACAGGCCATTGGGGGGAGTAAGTATCTGCAAAATAAATCAAAGATGATGCTGGCTCAGCTTTAATCAATTGTCCCCTAGACATGCAGAAAGTATAGAATAGGAACCACTGAAACTTAGGACTTGTGCTGTTAGGCCATGTTTTGAAATGGAAAATGTCTGCAGGAAAATAGCCTTTAGCTTCAAAACTCTTTTCAGAGTAATCTAAATCCTAATTATTTTCACGAGTCAACGTTTTCTTCGCTCTTTGTTACAGTTTTGTCTTATTTTGACATTTTCATACCTCCTGTAGCTGACTGGGTTTTTCTGATATATGGAAATGGTGAGAAATACGATGCCCATTGTTCGCAGGAGAAGAGAAAGGCCATTGTGATGATCACTTGCAACAGGAAGATGGCCGTGGTAAGTCTACAGAGATGGTGAATTTTCGGGGGCATTTGGAAGTTTTGGAGAAAAAAAGAAATAGTGACTGATTTGTCTTTTGTCATTAGTTGACCTTTGCCCTACTATTTCCAAGTATATATTTGTTTCTCTGTCTCTGTCCCTGACCTCCCAGGGCCAGCTTACGGTGCGTGTGGAGGAACGAGAAAGACAGCAGGACTGTTTCTACTTGTTTGAGTTGGACACGAATGCAGTGTGCCCACTTGTAGAATACCAGCTCAGCAGCGGTTCCATAATACTGATAATGTGAGGGCACCCAGCACTTGCACAGATATTTTCAAGTTTGCTGATTGAGTTGTTAATAATAAGCAATGACACTCTCTCTGTTATTCCAGAGGTTTCTGTGTCTTGGCTGTGTACCTCATTGGAGGATTCCTCTACCAGCGCTTGGTCGTAGGAGCCAAGGGAATGGAACAGTTTCCTAACTATGCTTTCTGGGTGGAAGTTGGCAACCTGACAGCGGTAAGGTTTTCTCACTTTGACCGTGCTTAATTTTTTTTGTATTCTAGTAAATTATTAATCATGTCATCTTCTCTTTTACCTGTTTTTGCTACAGGATGGATGTGACTTTGTGTGTCGGTCACGTAACCGAGAGGAGCCACCAACTTACAGGGGTGTGGTCACAGAACCTTTGGAGGAGGAGCCAGAAGAAAGAGATGACAACTTACTCCCAATGTGACCTGGTTCTATCGTATAACTGGGGCAGCTCTTTCCAATGTGTGATGCTATTTACTATTGCAGAGGTTAAAGGAAGGTGCTGGTAGGCACAGGTCTATGATCAGTTTTACCAACTGTTTTTGAAAACAAGACTTATCCTCCACTTGCACCCAAAGGCAACTTTTATCTGCTCTGTTTCTCATTTAAGAGGGCAAGTTAATCTGAGGACTAAAAGTTCTACAATTTTTTTTGTCCAAGCAATTCATTCATTTCAGACAAATGAATTTGTCAAAGATTGAAAAGCGACAGCCATTCTTCCTGCTGTCCTGGTTCGTGCACTGACACTCATAATGGTCACACTGTATAGGAGCACCTTTGCTTGTGCATTGAGGTTTAGAATTTGGCTTAAGGAAAAATGTGATGCCTAAGTAACTACGGTCAATATTTTTCCAGTTAACACATTTAATTGCAGATTAAATAATGTGGCTTTTGAAGCCGTTTGCACAAATGCAAGTCACAGTTGAAGGTGTACCTTGAGATTTTGACATGTAGCTTGTCTGCTTATCCCAACCACAAACTCATACATTCGTACATTACATTATAGGGGGAAATTGTGTTTAGATCCCTCTAGTTGGCTAGTTGATATATTTTACTGTACTTGAAAACCAAGAGGAACTTGCTGCTTGTTTGTAGTGAAACTACTGTTAAGTTTGATTAGGGACGCTAGCAAGTTGTTTTTGAGAAATTGACACCAGAGTGGCAAGTGTCTGAAGAAAACACTCAAATTCCAAATGTCAGAATAGGTCTTCAAGTAATGACTCTCATTTATGTTACTGCACTGTGATGTCTATTGAAGAGAAATTCATTCATGAAGTCAGCTATCCTGCCACACAATTTATGACTGACGTAGTCTCACTGATGCATGTGTGTGTGTGTGTACACGTACTTGTATTTTCATAGAATAAACAGACATGCAAAATAACTTCATTAAGCCAAACATTCTATTTGAAGTTATTGATATACATCGTCTGCTCACCTAAGTTGTCCTATCGGATGCACTTCATGCTGCTTAGTATATAATACCAACTGGCCTTTGAATGAATGCAGGTTACCCCTTCCCTGTCCGAGTATATTGGCTCTTGAGGAATGTAAAAGCTGTAGAGGTCTCTGTGTGGCCATTTTACATGGTCTCCTGAACTGACCATTGCCTTAGTTGTAAGAAATATTATGACACTTGAGATCGACAGTAAGATTTCTCCTATTATAAAGCTGATTATTTGTAAGGAAAAAAGCCGCGTCTCTGCCATGAAACCGATGATTCTATTATCAGTTACACGTTTTCAGTTTGAATTATTCTATTATGTTTATAGATGAATTTGATGTGATGACTTGTTCCATCCATACTTGTGAGGTTATTGAGATGGTTTGTAAAGGAATCTTCTGCACTGGATGGTTATGTTTGATTGCTTATCCTGCTTGACCGATTTGTTTTTTGTACTACTTGCTATTGTAGGGTGAGGGTAAAGGAAACTATGCTTTTCATTCTTAATGTATGTCTTAGTGCTTAACAGTGCATGTGTGTGTAGCTTGCATACCTGCATGTGCACACATTTACAAGCTTATTAAGAAAATGAAATGCAGGAGGTTATGCTTTTTCTTTTTACATAAAAATATGGAGAAACAATAAGGGCATCACATGATTTTACACATGCCTGCATGTTTACATTTCATTGGGAATGGTCAAAGCCCGGCATTGACCCAACACAATCTGTCAGATGATCTTCAGTCTGGGGACCATGAATAAGGGATCTCCTTGACCAGCGGTGGAAATTTGAAGGCCAAGAACCTCCAAATCAATATGCGTTTGCCCAGAAAAGAGAAACGTGTAGGGAAATTCAACCTGACATAAATAAACTCACCCACATATTTCATCCAGTCTTTCTTTCAATTCTTCCTTTTGCACTAGCTCTACTGAAAACCACTGTGCTGGATTAGTTTTATTTATTATCTACAGTGTCGGCAAGCTCATTCTTTCTCTGGGTTGTGACACCCTCAGGGAGTTTTATGTATACTTTTGGTAGCGGATGAATGTAGTCAAGCTGGCTGAAAGGACTTGTATCACTTCATTTACATATCTTTGTTCTTCCACTGTTGCTCGCTCCCCTTTCCCCTTCTACCCTTGACAGGTATATATCTGCCCAAGCTCTCTGTCTTCTATTTAACTTCTCTTCTTCCATCTCCCTGCCCAGGCAGATTCACTTTCTCTTTCCAAATCTCTCCCATCCTCTGATTCTACTGTTCCTGCAAGTAAGTAAATGTCTGATGTTGTCCACTATGCAACTGTAATGTCTTTCACCCACTATCATACTCTCGCTTTCAGTATTTCCTCTTGAATCTACAACCAACCCTCCCCTACCATTGTTTCCAGATCCCTCCATTTTGTCCTCTTCAGGAGTTTTCAGTATCCTCCTGTTCTTGTTTCTCATCTCGTGTTTGTTCAACACCCTGACCGTGATGTCTGTTCACATGCATCTTCTCCTTCATCCTCTTGTTCTTGAGGTGCTCATTGATCCTTTACAATAAGATGGGTTAAATACAAAGGACACATTTCATTGTAAGAATACAATGATCAAATGAAGTGGCTTTCCTTAATATCAAAACTAGATAAGCTTTTGCTCAATCTAAATGTCTCAAGAGGGCTCCCTGGTTGACAGCTGTGTCCATGAATTGCAAAAGGGGAATCAAAGCTGTTCAAGGGAAATACATTTGTGTGTTGTCAAGGAACCCCATGAAAGAAGTCAACGTGTCAACAAGAAGTCAACACCCGCAATTTCCCCCTGTGGGACTAATAAAGGAATATCTTATCTTATGTTCACAAAGACCTTATGTGATGATAGAACATTAAATCATATAGGCTCCGTTTGGTCATCTTTTCAAACCTGCCAGTCATCTATGTCACATGCTGACAACATTTTCTACTGTATCTATTGTCTGTACACTGTAGTTTTACTGAACTCATAATCACACAGAACACCCACATGCAGACACAGGAGGGAAAATCATGTCTCAGTGATATGATCAATATAATGTGTGTACATACATCCTCCATGTGCTCATGGAAACTTCTTCAGTGGTCATCAGGGATGATTGGTTGTTTCGAATCTTTCAACATCATACATCCTCCTCCAGTCCCCGGGTGGCCCCAGCTTTTGTCCGGATAGCTAGCAATTTATGACCCCATGGTGCTCCTGTTTTGAGAAATAATGGATACAAATAAAATTAACTTGATTCAAGTAATTATTTTCAGGAATTTTCCCATTTATTTTTTTAGTCAATTCTGCAATTATTTTAGAATAAAATATAACAGTACAACAAAATAAAGTAAAACAGATTTGAACATATTTGCATATATCGTGGTAAAGGAAAAAAGACAGCTTTCATATATCACAGTAGAATAATGTACAGAAAAGCAAGAATTGAATTATGTAAATTATTTACAGAAACATTAAGAAAGAGGTAGACGTAACTGAAGTGTTATTTTATATTTTATATCACACTTGGATTAGTTTCCTAGGGACATGTGTTGATATGTACCGGAAAAGGAAACCGATGGGGCGGGATTTCACTGGAGCCAAAGAAACCTTAGCTTAAAGGATTTTTCGTTTTTTGTGTTTCGGTAGACATTTGGAAACGCAACAACTTGGATTATATTGTTGAATCAACGGAAAAACGCCAAGGTAGGATTAATTTGCCACAAAGCAAGCACATTTTAACTTTGGGGTATTTTGCTAACAGTTACTATTTTATCTAAGCAGCTAACGCTAGTTAGCTGACGTTAAGTTGTCGCTGTCTTGTCAAACTAACCCTTGTGTAAAACCGTTACTGGCGTCCATTAGCTATGTATTTGAATTAACTTTTCTCCAAACTCGTTAAAGCATTCAATTTCACATAGTTTGATGAAACTTCGACGTGAAGCTTTATTTTCATCAAGTTGTGTTATTGTTAGTTTGCACGCCTGCTTCTCGTCAGTGTCGTTAGCACAGCGGGTTAGCTTAGCTTTAGGCTCACTTTTGTTATGTTCCCTTTCCCCGCATTCAATTTATCATTGTTGACAGCCAGTTCACCAGCCACCGTTAATTTGAATGCCACAATCCACTTGCCTATCAGGATTTCAAATTGAATTCAGCGAGGAATGTCCAGCTAGCACACACTGGACCGAGTTAGGACTGCAGCTTGGTTGACTAGAAATCTGTAAACACTGCTTGAATGATTAGAAGAAAAAATGGCCAAGCTTGCAGAGAGAACTACAACTGTTGCGTCCTCGTTTACATCCAACCACAGTCCATGTAAAATAACATGGAAAGGAAGCCATTATATTTGGTCTCATTGTATTCTTACAATGAAATTTGTTTTATGCATTCAAGCCACCACAAAAAAGTTGTATCGGTTCAACTGGATCAGATGTGGATACGTCTGATCCAGTTGAATCCATTCACCTTTTTTGTGATTCCCTTACCTGTATTTTTGAGCATGCATCAAGACATTTAAGCCATCCTATTGAGCTTTGGGCAGCTGCAGTACCCAATGATTTTGCAATCAAATTGCTGTAGTCATATTTCTTTCTGACCCCTCTAAATATAGTAACATTCCTTTGCCTTGGTCCAGTTCTTATTGCTCTCCTTAACTTCTATGATGATTTTATGTTAAGGCATTTGTTGTACATGATCTTAACTTGTTAGGTAGGGGGTGTTGATACACCTTAGAGACTACCAGAACCCAATTGCTCTCTCTGATGGTTTGCTATATCTGATCTATTGATTCTCTATAGTGGAAAGCTTCCAGAATTTTTTGAACACTAAGGGATTTGATTTACATGACACGACAATATGCCTTGAAGAATAATTACTACTAGATTTGTTCTGTGTGCAGGCCCCCCCATACACTTTTACCAGAGAATCGCAGCACTGTTCCTTGGGGACTCTTGCATTGTTATATTTCTATT